>CAUYPK010030401.1:0-117479 GCA_963574355.1 Loris lydekkerianus
CCCGCGCGAGGGGGGGTTCTGGCCGGTGGCGTGGGGAGCCGTGCGCGCGGCGGGGGGGGCCGCGGGGGTGGGGTCGGGGCTGGTGCCGGGGGGGGGGGGGGGGGGGGGGCGGCGGCGCCCCCGGCTGAGACGTGCTGCCCCAGCTGTAGCAGCGTCCCAGGGCTGCAGTGCTTGTTGCGTCTTGGGCTTCATGGTGGGCTCCACTGCAGATCACTCAGGGACCCCAGGTGCCACCGTGGCAGGAGGAGAGAGACCTGCAGAGCCACACTTAGGCCTTTGCTCACACCTCATAGGCCAGATCTGGTCACTTGGCTTCTCCTAACTCTACCCACCTGCGTGGGGCTGGAGGGTCGGCACCATGGATGTTTGTTGATTGAGTAAGGGCTCTTCCACAGTAACCAGCTCCCACCCCCAGTATACTGTGGATGCAGCTTCTTGGGACACCACAGTTCCCACGTGTGGGCTTTGGTGGCACATGTTGGCCAATGGTCACTAGGATAGCCAGAGGTGTCTCTCCCTAGTGAAAACCTAGTTTCAAGTGAAATTGCTCCCAGAACTCCAGCATACAAACTACACCCAAGAGGAGCTTTGCTTCCCTGCAGTGAATTGGGAAGGGAGAAAGGGGCAAAGCATCCCCCCAGCCACAGGGGCAGCCCATAGGGTGAGTGAAACATTGATTGGTCTGTGGGTTCTAAATCCCATCTCAGGGGCCTGGCATTTCACAAGCAGGCAGGGGCAAGCACCTTCCCTCTCCTCGTCTGCAAAGTGGGAATCCAGTCCTGACCCATCACTGGCTCCGAGGACCAGGACACAGACATCAGAATACATCATCAAGGAGTAATTCTTAACCTGCCCCACATGCAGTCCTGATGTTCATTCTGGGATTCATCCATTTATTTGCCCATTTAACTTACTAGTTGCTTGTTGTGGGCCCAGCTCTGTGTTCAGTGCTTCAGACCTATCATCTCTCTTAAGCCTTAGCACAACTCTGCTGAGCACAGGGACTGTTTTGCCCCCATTTTCCAGATGGGCAAGCTGAGGCCCAGTGGAACAGAGAGCTATGTGAGCATCCGAGGGAGCCGGACTCCCAGGTTCACATTCGTGACTCCCACATCCACCTGGGCCCCCATACTTCCCTCCTCCCCAGGGTGAGTGGGCGCCACTCCCTGCATGAGTTGCAAACCCTCCTGGCTGTTGGTGGAGCAGCTCCCCCACTGGGGGGGTCAGAAACACCACATCTGATCCAGATGGAATTTTTGTTCCATGGGGGCTTGAATCCAGCCAGAGAAACCCAGTCTGGTTTTAATTATCTCCCACCCTGCCCCCACAAGGGCATGAAAACCTTTTGATTATTCTTCTCTAACAATTCCCTACACCCACGCCAAGGCACACATCACTGCAGGCCTGCTGGAATAGTGGCTGCGCCTCCACAAAAGCTGCGGCCACACTTGCCCATCCTCCACACGGAATGGAGGGGGAGGTGAGGATGGGGAGGCCGGGATTCACACAAACATCCCTCCCCTGTGCCCAGAGAGGGGGTGGGAAGCAGTGCACATCTAGGGCTTTGTGGGTCGCCAGAGACACGATAATTTACTTTTCCCTCCTTGTGAATTTTGCAAATGAATCTCTTTAACTCACTTGCGAGATTAATAGTGATCGTTGCAGAAAGGGCCTCCTGACTGCTGGTTTTCCTCTTCTTTCTCTTTACTTCTACCTTGGGCTCCTTGGAATGGCCCACACCCCAAATTCTATCTGGTCCTAAATGGTTTTTTTATGAAGAAAATAGCCTCCCACCTACATATACCACGATAGCCAAGGGCAGTCACACCGTGGCTTTCGCATTTGCCCTTGCTGACTCAAGCCCTCTGCCTTTCCTATGGCCACCACAGACCAGTCCTCCTGAGGCCTTTCTCCCCGTCCCAGACTCCAGCCCACTCGTGGGCCTGAGTTGGGCCCCTTTGGCTCTCACCTTCTGATGGACCATCCAATTTCAAACTTCCTCGTCTCCTTTTGTATCAAATTCAGTTCTGTGTTGGTTTATTTGGCCCCAAACAAATGGCCCATCTCAAAAATCCATTCGTGCCTTTCCCTGCATCTTAAAATTCACCAGCCATCCAGAGCTCAAGTTGTTTTTATGGTTGTTTTCTTTTCCAGACTTTTAAAAATAACATTTGTCCCAGCAGGGCAAGTGGTTCTCCTCCCTCTGCAAGCTGGCAGGTCCAGCAGCATGAATCACTAGCTGTGCTGTGCCCTGTCCCCTGGATGCTCCTGGGAGGGCCTCTAAGGCCTTCTGTTGAGTGGGCCAACTGTGGACTTGCCTCTCGCGTCTCGTGCAGTGGCAATTGGCTGTCATCTCCTGGCTGGTAACAGGCCTGGCTCTCTTCAGAAGCTCAGATGTTGAAGCTACTCAATTATCTGAGATATACTGCCACCCCACTGGTCTGGAAAAGTTGTCACTTTCCAGCTGTGACCTGTTAGTCTGGGACATCCCAGGGAGATAGTGACCCTGTCCTCTCCCTCTTCCCAATCATGAGTAGAGCCCGATGGATGCTTGGGACTCTTGCCAAGGGTGTGCGGCGTCTGTGGTGGGCTTTCTGGAGTGTTCTAATGTCAGGCGTCAGGACCTCTCCTCCCAATCTGTCATCTCCTCGGTTTCTTTTTCCACGTCCTCCCTAATTTGTTTGGTAGTTGCCCAGTGGTCACCAGGCTCCAGCTAGAACCTAATGACTTGAGTTCAAGGGCAGAAGTTGGTTACTCTGCCCACAATAATATGGCCAAGTCAGAAGTGACATCTGCAGTCACATAGACGTGGATGTGAGTCCTGTGACTTCAGACAAGACGTCTAAGTGTCACACACACACACACAACACAGGAGTGCTGCTGCCTGGTGGGGCAGTGTGCTAGATGAAGGAAGGCATTGGATGCCAAACATTCAAGGTGTCGTGTGCCGAACATTCAGGGTGTCGTGTGTCGGGTACTTCCCCTTCCTGGGTCCTATTTCTAGGATTGAGAACCTGGTCATGAAAGAGGCCAGAAAACAAGAAAGCCAAGAAAAGACAAACATCTGTGAATAACTCAGTCCCTCAGCAGTCAGATGTTTTTCACCGGGCACGTACCTTGTGCCAGTGCCATTGGGACCATCCTGGGTGCTGTCTGTTCAGTCATCCAGCAAAGGAGACAGATCACAGACAGATGGGGATGCTCAGTAGACAGTGAGGGTGGACAGCATCCAGGAGGGCAGTGAAGCAGGGCGACAGCAAACACAAATCTTGCACAGATAGGCAGGCTGCACGGGGCAGCCTTTGAGGTGACACCCTCCAGCCAGTGCTTTGTTCCTCTCTTGCTGTTCAGCAGGACAGTGACTGGGTTTATATGTCAGTCTATTTACCTCTGTGCTTAGTAGGTCACCAGGCTGATGCGAGGTGTCCGGCCCTTGGCTCTTTGGGACCCAGCACCCTCAGCTTGCAGAACGCAGCTTGTCACCCACTTTGCATGTCTCATTTCTCCCACTACTGAAAAGTGAGGGGTTTCCCCAGTCAGTGACTTTGCCTCCTTGAAACGTAAGTAGCACTCCTTCTTCTACCTTGGGCTCCTTGGAATGGCCCACACCCAAGGAAATGTTGACCATTCAAGGGGAGCCTTCCTAAAATTTGCGATGCCTTTTCCAGCCAGCACAGGGCCCCTGAGCCCAGGCTACAGACATGGGGCACTAATCAGAGCCATTGAGGTGCGTGTGCTGTTTTCCTCTGTACCAAGTAGCCCCAGGCTGCTTATCCATCTATTTCAATATCATGTTTTGGGTTTGTGTGTGTGTGTGAGAGAGAGAGAGAGGGAGGGGGAGAGAGAGAGAGATCCAGAGGTCAGCAAAGTAAGGCTCACGTGCCAGCCTTCTCTTATTATAAATAAAGTTTTATTGGCACCTAACCATGCTGTTGCTACAGCAATAGAGCAGGGTTGCAAAACCAGAACTGTTGATGATCTGACCCTTTATAGGAAAAGTATTTCTCGTCTAATCAATGGCTGTCACTGCTTGAAGCGTTTTGAGCAACTGCCACTGTTAATTGCTTTGTTCTTAGCTGCTCTGGGATGAGAAATTAAATAAACAGGTTTGTAAATAGGCATTTTGTGGGCAAGGGGACAGGGCAAGGGCCTTCCTATAGAAGACAGGCAGAGCTTGGTACAGGGGCTTTAGGCATCATTTCGTTTGCAAGGGGACCTCTTTTCTTCATGCAAATTCTCTGGATTCTACATGAGTAAACAATGACAACTTCTTGTGGTGACTATGGCAGGCACCTGGCTTTGACGGCATGTGACTTTGTTGCACTCAGCCCCTTATCCCTGAGTCTGTCCTAGCCTCTACGTGGTGGCATTGACTCACACTGCATCGGTGCAACCCAAGTGGACTCTGGTTCCCTGAACCATGCAGGGGTCTCCTGTCACTCTTGGAGGGCCCTTTCCTAGAGATGCTCTCAGGAGACCACAGAGGTGTGTCTGGATGTTGAGGGGTCACCTGGTGCTTCTCAGAGAGGTCTGTCGTAGATCTCAAGTCTCCATGGGATGCCGTCCTCTTGATCAGTGTAAGTGAAAGCTGGTGTTGCTGATTATGGGATGCTGCTCACTATGGAGAGACCATCCATAGGGAGTTTTCTTAGCTCCCAGTGACTGGAACTTTCTACCTGTCCACACGTGCCCCTTAAGATCCTTAAAAGTTTTTGTGAGGTCAGCAGAAGTTCTCCCCACGTTTCCACGTTCTTACTGCTCCACTTTCCCTTCGTCTCCTCCTCATTCCTGTTCACCTGCCCTCCACATTCTCTAATTAGGAGTAACTAGGTCATAGGAAGATTCGTGCCTTTCACTTAAGGAATTAAAACAGACCATGACTAGTTCAGGAGAGCTGTGTGGGGCTCATGCAGATCAACTTGAGGCAATCTGGATTTGTGCTGTGCAGTCCTCTGTTCTGAGCATTGAAATGTATCCAAATGAAATGAAATTGATAGGGCCCTCTCAGTGTGTGCAGGGGCTGAGGAGGTGAGTGGACACTCTGAATCCAGCCTGCTCAGGAGGCCTGGCTCTGACGAGGAAGCAGGTGGCATGACAGTAACAGCCAAGGACATGGGGTATCTCTCTGCATGGCAGTCTGGACTCACCCTGAGACAGCAGGTCCTGCCTGTCCACTGACATGGTTCCTGCTGCATAGAGACCCACCTGGCGATAGAGAAATACAGTGTCAGGGGCCCAAGAGTTCCCCTTAGAGGTCTTTCTTAGAGCAGCTGCAGAGACAGGCAAAAGAAAGGCTACCAGTTAGACACAGTGACAGCCACAGCTGGCGATTTCCTGGGTTTTTCCATCCCCTCTTGGAGTTTCTGGAGTCACTGTGGCGATAGCAGGCACAATGGAAATAGCAATGTCTATGCCCAATTCTTTACCCAGTTTAAGCTAACTAGGAAAGGGCCGGTTGTTTTTGTTTTCTCTCTTTAATTTTTATCCTTGTTCTTTTCAAACATTTTTTGTCCTGAGGATAGCGACACCAAAGGGTGTTAAACTGGCTCTGAACGTCCACCTCTGGCAGGCCACTTTCTTGTAACGATTTCATTAGCCTGAATTATCCACTTTATTTTCTGGTAATGGGATTAGCTATACTTGAGGCAGCTGAAGACCAGAGGGGGAGAGAGTAGGGAAGCGTCCACTGTGTTTTTCATTAACCCACCCTGGCAGAGGAATGGGACTGACCGGAATATGTGCCCTCGGCCAGAAGTTATGTCTTCATCCTCTCCTGAAAGGAAGAGGGAGCACAAGCTGTTTCAGTGGGCTTATTCAGCCCAAGGGAAGGCAGAAGTATCCTTGGTTTGGCTGAAGGATGCCTCCTTGGGGACAATTTCTTCTAATTATCTTGTAAAACTAGTAAAACATGGGGATATGAGTGAGAACTGCTTTTAGTTATTTATTTTGGGTTGTGGGAGGACAGAATGTCCCTCTGTTGCTCAGGCTGGAGTACCATGGTATCAACCTCGCTCACTGCAGCCTCAAATTCCTGCGCTCAAGTGATACTCCTACCTCAACCTCCCAAGTAGCTGAGACTACAGGCACATGCCACAACACCCGGCTAATTTTTCTATTTTTAGTAGAGATGGGGTCTCACTCTTGCTCAGGCTGGTCTTGAACTCTTAAGCTCAAGTGATCTTCCCGCCTCAACCTCCCAGAGTGCTAGGATGACAGGCATAAGCCACCGTGCCTGGCCAAGAACTGTGACTTTTCTCAGGTCTCCAAGAATCACATAATCACACCTGGCCCTCTTTTGCTTAAGGCCCCTTTGTTATCTCAGCTCTTTGTTAGAACCCCCTGGGGTTCACCAGAAGGGTCAGACTGGCCTGGCCTGCTCCTTCTCAGCTTTGACCTAAAGGACCACAAGAGCTTGGGAGGTGTCTCTTAATGGCACCAATACAGATACTTTTATTGGACACGGGCATTACTAGAAGTAGCTTCCATTTATTCAGTTGCTAATTTTTGCCAAGAGCCCTGGTTTCAGCAACTCTAAGGTGGATGATTATTTCCATTTTACAGGTAACAAAACTAAAGCCTCAGAAAGGCGGTGGCAGGTGGTGCAGGGCTGGGATCTAAACCCAGGTCTGACTACACACTTAGGTTCTTTCAATGATGCTCTGACACAGCAGCCTCTTATTCTCAGAAGTAGAGTCCTTCTGCAAAACTTCCCCACTTTATGTAGTCCCTGGCTAGTTAGAGGTGTTACCTGAATGCTAGTCAACACAGAATTCTTTTGCCTTAAGGTGTGTGCTTGGGCCTTCTGAAACGACTGCTTTATTTTCTTTCTCATCGCCCAAATTGCTCTTCCCAGGTGGGCCCCATGTAATGCCAGTGTCCTGAAAGATGTTAATAGGTGTTCTTGTTTGGGAATTTGAAAAATGCCATGTCTTCTCTATCACTTTCCTAGATAAATCCTCCATGCACCTAACATCTTAAAGGCACTGACAAGGTCTACAGCAGAGAAGCTTGCTAACTTCTGTTCAACCAGATGTCTTCCAGACTTAGTTAATCCCAGAAGCTTTTTTACACAGAATACCTGATCTTTCAGTACAAGTTTGAGAAACTTTTGTAAAAAGTTACCTCAGATATTAAAAACTCTGTTTTTACGGTATTCTCTAAGAACTGCACGCAGGTTCAGCAGATAGTGTTCAACCTTCAGTTGCTTCTTAAATCTGTTAGCAATGCACAGATCTGTTTCTTTTAGTGCAAGGCAACAGGTAGGAACGTGGACTTCAGAGCTTCCCCAAGCCTAGGATTAAGTCCTGGCTCACCACTGAATAACTTTGTACATTTTGGCAAATTTCTTAAGCAACCTGAGCCTCAGCTTCTCCATATGTAAAATGGGTGTACCATCCCTGCCTTCCAGGATTGCTGAGGATGCAGTATGCATGGAATAGACTTAGTACAGCACCTGGTCTGTTGTGTGCACTCCTATAAAGTGTATGGCTCCAGAAAGTGCCAGTCAGTTGGCAGAGAAGGAGGAAAATATTAGAATTTCCCCCTCTGTGTAGGCTTTTTTAATCCTTTTAAATTTTCTAATTCTTAGATATTTAAAGACATACATAGTGAAACAGCAGTTGAAAAGTATACATATTTGGGGGGTTATGCTCAAAACTATTTTACTGAGGGTAAGCACCAACCAAAATGGGGAGACACTGAAAACTGCCAGCTTAAAATCAGTGCCCCATGAAGCCAGAACCTGGCTGGTCCACTTTTCTTTCCCAGCCCAGAGCTTGGTGCTTTGCACCCAGGATGTGCCCAGGAAGTATTTGCCAGGTGAATGCATGATCCAGACTACTTGAGTGAGAAGTCACGTTAAAGTTCCTACCAACTTTCCGATTGGGGTCAGTACTGGGGATTGGTGAGCAGGGATTTATTCAGTGCAATATCAGCCGCACCTGATGGAGACCTCTATGCAGCAGATCACGGTGCCAAGACCCTCTCTGTCTGCATGAAGCTTAACATCCCACTGAGGCCACATTTTGTGTGAACAAAACTGGGAGGGCCAGTGGGCTGCCCTGGCCAAGAGGAAGAGGCAAGAAAGGCCCATCATCATCTGCCCCAAGACCTGATCTCAACTAGTAAAGAGAAGAGGGGATTTTCATTTTGAAAGTAGATCAGCCCTTCTGATTGATCTCTTAAACCAAATCAGAATGGAAGCCCACAGGCTGCCTTTGTCATACTTCACAACAGTGTTTAAAATGTTCTAGCTTTATTACTGATTTTTTAAAATCTCATTTCTTAAAACGGACTCAACCACAAGCATGCTCACACTCACTTGGAGGGTTTGGTGCAGCCCAAGAGCTTCTGATTCAGAAAGATAGGACGTGTCTAAAATGCTGCCGGGGGACTCAGTCTTGGTGACCCAGGGTCACCAAGCTAGTGAGGTGCAGAACCAGGCCAGGAGTTTCCATCTTCCAGTGCCAGCCACTCTACCAGAGCCTCTCAGGAGAGTCCTTGGCCGCTGCCTGGAACACAGCCTCAGCTCTGATTCAGAGATAGCATTTAACTGCTCATCCTGGGATTTCTCATCCAGAAAACGAGAGGGTCGCGCTTGCCTGGAAAGGATCCCATGAAAGGCTATTGAGAAAAGCTAAATGCTGTCCTCTGTGCCTCTTTTTTTTTTTTCACCTTCTTGGAAACCAGACCATTTTTCAGCCTCCAGGAGGCAAAAATGAAAAGGGAGTATTGCGTCGATGGTGATAAGGTAACCATTCTACATCCGGCTCTCACCATGATGAGTGGTGAGTAATTGGAAAAGTTCAGTGTAAAAGGCACTCTCTAAAAAGAGAGGGAGAACAAAAGAGGAAGAGACTCCCAACCTAAATATACCTCCATTAAATAGCTTCCAAAGCTGTTGCCCCTTGAGCAGAGAAGGCTTGATTCTGCAACTTGTGCACACTCATCAGCATAGCCCTCAGGGGGAGGGACAGCCTCCCGCTGCAGGCCAGACCACTCCGGGACTCCTGGCTCTTGTCTGCACTGTGGTCAGGGTTGTCTGTGGGCCAGTTGCATCTTTTCTTTTCCACCACACTAGACACAATCCTAAATGTCATTATCCAGGCACCACCCTCTTAGTAAATAATCAGACACCTATTTCTTACTGTGATTTATTCACTACACTTGAAGGAATAAAAGTGGGTGCTTTGGAAAAAGCATTGATCCTCAAGGGCCAGCCTTTCCTTGCAATAAGCTGTGGTCATAAGAGCATTTGTCCTAATGGATAAACTTAATGTTTTGCCCTCAAATGTGATAGTGTCTCCACATTAGCGTATGGATTGTATGAGGTAAGTCATGTAAAGGATAAGGACTTGACACTTAGGGAGAACTCAGTAAATTTTGAATCCATGATTGAATGAATAGAGACAGTGTTTTCCAAGCACTAGGCACAGTGCCGGGTTCTGTAGACACAGCAGAGTGTAGCCCTGCCATGTTGGAGTGTGCTTTCTGTTTCTAGCAAATGGTGAGGAAAGATGAGTAAGTAAACAAGCCATTTGAGACAGTTCTCAGCTGTGACAGAGGCAGATGATGTGATAGAGGAGGCAACATTAAATAGGGCAGCCATAGAAGGCAGGAGCTGAGAATTGAAGGACAAGAAAGAGTCAGTTGCAGGAATATCAAGTCAGTCAAGTTCCAGATAATGGGAATGGCAAGAGCAAAGGCCCTGGTGGGCGACATTTGATGGGTTCAGGGAATAGGGGAAAACCAGTGTGAATTCTCCATAGTAAATGGGCCGGAGAGCAAGGCTTGAGATAAGATTGGAGAGCGAGAAAGGCAAGAGCCTGATCAGGCACAGGCTTGAGTCCCCAAAAAATTGGGAATTATTCTAAGGATGCAAATGCCATTAGAGAGTTAAGTAATTTGGGAGTGATGATGCCTGGAACATACACAAAAAACTCAGGACAGTAGTAGGACCCACTGTGGGAGTGGTGATGACTAGCACGTACTCATGGCACCCACTGAAATCCATGGGGTTGATTGGATTAGCCTCTGTTAGAGGATTAGGTGAAGCAGCCGGGACGAGCTGTCACCCAAGGCCTTCTTGGATGTCACACACATCCAAGAAAAGGCAGAGGTTTAAATGATGGTTCCTGCCTCTGCTGCAGAAATCAGCTATTATAGACAAAAAGATGGGTTTCTCTTACTTGTCCAGTGGCCCTGTTCACCTTACCTCAGCTAGGGCCCTTAGCCTCGTGAGGACTCAGTAAGGTAAGGGGGACAGGACTCTGGGCAAGGCAGCAGCCAGTTTCCACATTCACTGCCCAGGGGGAACTATTCTGTGGGTCTGTGAGTTCACTGGTGGGTCCTTCTGTAGGATGTTGGCAGGGGAGCAGTGAGCAAAGATCAGACACTCTCAGCCCTAGACCCCTATCAGATGAGATAAGTGGTTTTATCTCAAAGTCCTCTTGTGTATCCGAGGAAGAGGAGGGCTCACTGCTTGCCTGCCAACAAAGGGACTGCCCCTGGAGCACCTCCGCCACCTAGGGGGAGGGTCCCTGAGAATAAGGTAAATGCTTGACCCATCATTGATTTTTCTCCTTGTACCTTGCACAGAGGAAGCCTCTGGCTGATTCTTCATAGATTAGCCACTCCTGTGAATTCTTAGCAAAACCACAGGCTTAGGGGGCAAACCACTCACTTTGAGCCTAGCTCAGCCTATTACCATGTGTGGGACCTTAGCAAGTCTCTTCACACCTTGTGGTAGGTAAGGACTCACCACATGACCTTGGAGAAATCATGCCACTTCTTTGAGTCTCGGTGTTCTCCATCTAGGAAATGGGCTTTGTGAGTCCCACGCTCAGGAGGTGCCGAACACACTGCAGGGCGTGTAAGCACTGAAGTACTGGAAGAATGGATAGATAAGCGTGTGTGCACTTAATGTGCCTTAGAAAACTGGTGGGGGTGGTATATTCAAAAGGCTTCTTAATGCCATGAGATTTAGCTGTTTTCTTTCTTACCTTTGGAAGGACCAAAGAAGCCGTCTATTCTTACAAAACCTTTCCTTCCTCTTGTTCGGAGGAAGGAATCCACACCATTGTTCTGACTCTAGGTCCCTTGGGTAGCAGCAAACTTTTTTTTTCTCATCAATGCCCTGAGCGTGCAGGAAGGGAGAAGCCAGGCCAACAAACTTAACCCATGTGACTCAGCACTTGTGCTGGGATGTTGGTTTTTCCAGCAGATCCTAGTGGAGAGTGATAAGGACTCAAGTCCTGGGAACAGAGGAGCCCAGCTGTTCAGGTCATGTCTAGCCACCTCTTCAGTGCCAGCATGTGGGCTGGCCTCCCAGCCGACCCACTAAGCCCCAAAACCCAGGCACCAGAATAGCTGCAAAACAGTCAAGCTTGGCATCATCTCTAGAGGGTTCTTACCTTTGCTCTCACTTCCTTCCCCAAGCCCAACACTTCAGTCAGGGCGGGAAGGAGAGACACAAGATGATTCATTCCTTCTCAGTAGCAGGTGCTGTCCAGGGCTGCGTGGAGGGAGGAGATCCCCACCCACCTGCACGAAGGGCACACACATGCACGCACACACAGGCGTGTATCACGTCTGCCATCAGGCCTGTGTGCAAACACCATTTGCATAGCCCGAGTTGTTTATGAGGGTTGGGCATAATTGGCTCGCCTCTCTCAACACCTCGGTGCCCCCCTCCCACCCCCGCACACCTCGAAAGAAATTAGAAACGTGACAACAAACTCCAGTTGTCATAAACCCACATCCCCCACCACCAATCATGGGCTCCCAGCGTGGCGGAGGGGGTGGGACTGCGGTGGGGGGGAATAATTGGTGAACCCGAGGTGAATGAAATAATTGGAAAAGTGAGGTGTGAGTTTGTTACTGAAGTGTGAGCGTGGTGGGGGAGGGAAGGAGGGCTGTGTTTAAAAGCCCAGTCTGTCCTCTTTATTCACAGCTTCTGATACAGTAATTGCTACTTTGTGGTTTCTATTATCTACACAGTGGGGAGTGTGTGCATCTCCTTCCCTGAGTGCCAGAGTCTGGGTTCCGGAAGAAGTTCCTGGGTGCCCTGAGGGTTTTCCTCCCTCTCTGGTTCCTGGTGGCCCTGCCTAGCCTCACCCGGACAGTGGCCTCCGCTCCCAGGAGACGAGGGTTCACGTAGAACTTCCTTCAAAAGCCACTCTTAAAAATGGCTCCATAGACCTTGCTGTCAGATAAGGGCCTTAATAATGGCTGGTATTTATATATCGCTTATCTCCAAGGAGCTAAAGGTACTTCATCGATTTCTTCTCCCCCAACCTTTTTTTTTTTTTTTCCTTTTTAATTCTCTTTCAGTATCTCTCTGGGATCATTAGTATTGGCCTCATATGATCATCTCACACAGTTATGTGAGCAGCTGAAGCCATTCACCGCCCAGCTTTGTTCTTGGACTGGGAGAAGCAGCCCACATGAGAAAGGGTATACCTAGATTTTGAGTCCTGGGGCCATGAGATGTAGCCACATCACTTTTCCTTTCCGTCCCTTGATTTTCTCATCTATAAAATAAAGGCAGTCACACTATGGTCCCACAGTTGTAGTCACAACTGGAAATTATTTGTTTTAAAGACCTAGCGCACTACCAGCACTCATTGGTAGCTGGGTTGATCATGGCAGCAATGATGGTGCCGAACATTTCAGGAAGTGTCCACAGGCGTCCAGAAGTTCTTACCCTGGTCCTCAAGCCTCAGCTCTCTCTTTCCCTATTCTTAGAAGAAAGGAAGAAATCATTTCATCATAACCATTTCTCTGACTCCATGAAGAATAATGGGATTTTCAAAGCTACTAGGGTCTTTGGAGACATCATTTCATTTGCCATGCAGATGTCTGTCTGGAACCCCAGACTGTGGCTGTGACCTCCCCAAGGCCTTCCAGCTGCCTGGGCAGGATACTCAGCTCCCCAGTTCCTGCCCACAATCCCGGATAGATCCAGGGTACCCTTCTGTCCTGACTGCCCCTTCTGAGCTCTCAAATGCTACGTCTGTAAGGCCACTGTAAGCACAGCTCCTGCAGCCTCTCCTCACCAGCTTTTTTCTCTGCCTTTTAATTATTTCCCTCGCCTTTCTCTGGACCCTTAGCTGCTTACCATGCACAGAGCATCCACAGTTTGCAATGTGCTGTAAAGAGGGAGGACCCAATAGTGTCTCTCTCTCTCTCTCTTCCTCGCTCTCATACATGCACATACTCTGGCTCACCAAAAATTAGACAGAGCTAAGAAATCTGGGCAGAGTTGGTTGAGACTATCAAGGGATAGGAGATTATAGCCCCTGAGGGCGGAAGTAGTAAGGGGTTTGCACTCAGTGTGGGCAGAAGGAACTGGGCTCAGTCTAACCTCCCTTGCCTTGTGGTCTCGGAACTCTGAAAGTCTCCATAGGGCTTTCCTGCTTCACCCCAGACCTATCCAAGCCCTGGGAAGAAAGAGGCCCCAGCTCCTAAAAGCCGTCAGTCCCTGGATGGTGCAGGAGGCTTGAGACATTATGCGGCAGCAAGAGACAGCTCAGGCTTAACGTCACACATGCCCAGGGTCCCCATAATTGTGCCTGTCATGAGCAAGCGTGCCTCCCTGAGCCTCAGTTTCTTCATCTGTAACATGGGAATGATAAGACTAACAATAAATCCCATGGCCTATTTTATTTCTTCCTCCTCATCACATCCTAGGAGTAGGTATAACTTACCAGTGTCTACCCTCCAGGGCTGCTGTTTGCTTGTATACTCATTCATTCCTAAAATACCTTCAGACGTCCACGCTGAGCCAGGTGGGTGCAGAGCTCGCTGCTACAGACCCGGTGATAAGTGAAGTAGATACGGCCCCTAATCCGGCAGAGCTGAGCCCCAACCCCGGCAGGGAGGACAGGTGTCCCCCCTCCTCACCATCCCAAACTGGGAGCACAGGGATCTTCTGAGAGACCAAGAAAGGCTGCTGAAGGCTGGTGGCATTTAGGCTGAGGCCTGAGCATGCCTGGAGGCCCAGGCAGGGGTAAAGGCACCAGCAACACCCCCCCTCCCTTAACCAGGTCATAACCACGTGGAGAAAGCCCCCAGCATGCTCCCCGTGTACACTTCAGCTCCCTCAAACTAGCTCTGAATTTTCTCAGATCCAGTCTTGGTGGCCACCAGCCATGCCATCCTTGAGGTCCCAGTGGCTCTTGGAAAAACATGGAGCCAAAGAACCATTTATCAAAACAACTCCACAGAAAACCTGGCCCTCCCCTCCCCTCCCCTCACTGTCCAAAGCCAACCCAGCAGAGGCAAAGAGGCGTAGGTGGAGGGAAGTGAGGCAGCGTGTGTGTCGTGGGATGCAGTGGCCTTTAGGTGGCAGAATGAAGCAGGGTTTGCAGCTGACTCCCCTGGGCTCTCCAACCTTACCTCTGGTCCCCACCTGCTCAGCCTCTGGTGCCTAGCCCTGGCCCCCCTCCAGCGGGGAAACCTGACCGTGCTCTACTCTCCATGTTCCCGGGCTCCTTCCCCTCCCCGGGAAGCTGGCTTTGTCAGCAGCAGTGCTTCTCGTAGCCTGCACAGGGAAGGCGCCAGGAGGGGGGGAGCTCTGAGGAGACGTGCAGATTCATTTTGAGGATTCATAATGCTGCATTTACACACCGTCCTGCCTTCAGAAATTGGGCTGGCAGATGCCTGGTCATGCTGGCAGGGCTGCAGGTTAACGCCTCGGATTTAGCTTATATCATTTCACAAGCGCTTACGGCCTTTACTGTGTTTTTTACCTAATCAGTCTTTGGCCCTGAAGCGTCCTAGACTGTCATGAGTACGGGTGTGTGCCCAGGCGGGCACAAGTATGTGTAGATTT
Organism: Loris lydekkerianus; assembly: GCA_963574355.1. Taxonomy (NCBI): domain Eukaryota; kingdom Metazoa; phylum Chordata; class Mammalia; order Primates; family Lorisidae; genus Loris; species Loris lydekkerianus. The sequence goes on from CAUYPK010030401.1 coordinate 14,834, forward strand.
TCAAATAAAATAATACCTCTCTTCAGATTCTGTGCACATTAAATATTTATCGGCAGCAATTTGTGCCTGTGTATTTGATAAATGGACATTAGGAAGAGGTTGGGGGGGCGAGTAGTGAGACAGGGAAGCAAGGGAGGCCTCAGAAAGCCTGATCCTTTTGTTTTAGAATTTCTCAAAGGTTAACCAAAGGGGAGGAGAGGAGAGAACCTGGGAGGTGGCCCAAGGCTGTGTATACTGGTTTGATCCCTGTTAGGAGGCCAAGTCATTTTCTTCTCCAGAGCTTTGGCTGACTTGGGCTCAGCAGAAAGCTCAGAGGGCGGGATGTGGGTTTAGAGGGGTAGCTGCGTGTCCTCTGAGTGCTAAGCACTGAAGAAACACCCCGGGTCCCAGGTCTGGGAGAAGGGTCATCATCCTGCTGCTCAACATGGAGTTTCTGTGTCCTCAGCTCAGACATAGAGAGGGATTGGAAAGGTTAGGAGACTCCACTGCCCCAAGTCCTATTTTGCAGACACTGGCAGCCCCTTCCCCTTGCCAGGGCCTCCCGACCAGCCTCCCATGTACAAGGCTGGCACATAGGTACCCACAAGGAAGGGGAGGCTAGGTGTGCTAGAGTCACCGGCTTGTTGGGGAGGAATCAAAACTCTCTGTCAGCATTTCCAGCCTGATTATTCGCTCCCTACCTTGTTTGATGGCCGGGGCCTGGGAGGAGAAGGCCACCGTGCCCCAGAGCTGATGCAAGCGTGCACGTGCCCACAAGCACTTCTCACCCCTGCTGCCTTTGCAGGCCTCCATCTTTAAACCCCATGTTATGCCTTTTGTTTCTAGCACCTTTGGGGAGCTGAAGACAGTTCGCTTGCCAAAGAAGATGACCGGGACAGGCACACACAGAGGATTCGGCTTCGTGGACTTCCTCACCAAGCAGGACGCAAAGGTGAGACCCTGGCCTGCCTGGGCCCTTCATGAGAAGCAGCAAGGCCTCTTCGCAAATGCCAGCGTTGCCACCCCATGTAGTTTCCCCTTTTTTCCCCTCAACCGTGCTAATTTGCACAATGTCCCTGGGGGAGAAGACCCTGAGTTTTGTGTTCAGAGGAAGGGACAGTTTCTGTGTCCCCTTCCCTGCTCCATTTCATGTACACAGGAGCCTGGGACACAAATGGGGAAGCAGGTGGGTTTCCCAGGCCTGTCCAAGACTGCGAGAAAATTCCTTGGTCCAGGCAGCCCCCCAAGGATGGGCAGCATAGGAAAAGCCATGTGGAGGTGTATAGGGAGGGGACCCAAGGTAGAGCCCCCAGAAGACGGGTGCTGGGGCACCCAGGAGCTGCTGGGGCCAGGGACCAGGAGTTGCATTTTGTGCTGCTTACCTGTGAGGCAGCCCAGGCAGGCGCTGCCGTGCACCCCAGGTGTACAGATCCCTCCCGGCTCTTCTGAAACCTAGATCACCGTGTACTTTTGAGATGAGGCAGCTTCTCCAAATAGGTTCAGGGCAACATGAGGGGCTTCACTGCTGCAGCAGGTGCTGGCTCCTTAGCTGACACAGTAGCCAAAGTGCAGGCAGAGGCTGTGCAGATGGGGTTCTGGCTGTGGCTGCAGGCCCTGTCATCCACATCCAGCTCAGAACCCAGAAGGGAGATGGCCAGGGAGCTGTCACATGGGCTGCACGGGCAGCATTTCCCCTCCCTCAGCCTGGCCTTTCCTCAAGGACGAGATAAAGTACGGGGTACCCACTATGGCAAGCTAGGACCCTCTCCCCTTGGCTGGGAAACCCTTTGGGAAAGCAGCGAGCATTTCTGGGATTTGCACCCATTAGCCTGTGGCAAGTTGGTGCTTCAGGAGGCCCAGCGGGTGGGTCAGCTGGGCAGAGCTGAAGGTGGCAGCTCAGGACACAGCTGCAGCCTTTGTGGGCCCTGGGAACAAGTGCAGGCAGCGAGGGTGCACCGGGACCCTCGGAGGGCCTTGCCAGACACCTTTGTCTCCACGTCTTGAACTCAAGTGCCTATTTTGTTGACTCATGGCCATGTTTGTCTGGACATCTGCTCCTCTCCCCTCTCACTCAGCCGCTTTTCACTTGCTTCCCGCCAGGGACAGCGTGCAACAGGCCCATGGCCTTTGTCCTCACCGTGGGGCAGGCACGTGGGGCCCCATGCTCGCTCAGGGCAGCAGGGGTGAGCAGGCATTCAGAGCCGCTGCTCTTACCAGTGGCAGCTCAGCCTCGACTAAGCCATCCCTGTGCCTCAGTTTCCTCCTCTGTGAAACAGGAGCAACACAGTGCCCCCCCTCACAGGGGTAAGGCAGAGGCTGCCACAGAAACACTGATCCTGTCCTGGCACATAAGTTAGCTGTGTCCTCCTCCTTGTCACCAGCCCAGGTCCCTATGGAGCCACTTTCCTATCCGAGGGAGAAATGGAGAGATGGGAGACTCCCCCGCTACCCCTAAGGTCTCTTATTAAGGCCAGTGCAAAGGGCAGTCATGAGAGCACAAACTACAAAGCCAGACTGCCTAACTGGGGATCCCAGAGCTGCCACTATTCTCCTGGGTGCCTCAGTTTCCCCCCTTATGAAACAATCATGGGATTTTACTAGAGTTATTGTGAGGCCTGGATGGGGTGGTAGTCTCAGAACAGGGCCTGGTCCCTATGTGGTCTGGCTGTTGGCTTTGAGGAGGAAGAGGATGGTATAGGTGGTAACCATGGGGATGATCTGAAAATAGGAAGATCCAGGCAGAAGCAGAGAGCAAAGGTGTTGGAGCCCCTACGGCTAGAAGCCCTCCTTCCTCACAGCATCATTTGTCCCTCGCGGAGAGGTTGACGTCAGAGTCCGCACAGCCCTCAGAGCCTGGAGGTCAGACTAGGAGTGGGCACCAGCCTGACGTTCCACAAGCCCCTTTAGCACTTCATTTGCTCTTCAGTGTTTAAAACAGAAGGTGGATCCCCAGCTGAGCAGGGCAGCACCTGTCATTGACAGAGTTCACCTGATGCCTAGTTGGCCCAGCACAGCCCTACAGAGTGATAGCTCTCCCCTGCCTCCCATCCCTTCCCTGCCTTCCATTCTGCCCTCCAGGAGGAGAAAGGGCAGCCGAGGACAGTCCGGCTCCACACAGCCCCTCTGGGATCAGCTCTTCCCTCTCACCACACTGGTTTCACCACATTCCCTGTCAGCCCTCTGTGCCCACCACCAGGCAGCAAGCTAGCTGGTCCCCAAGAAGGCCCATGCCCACCCTACGCGTATCTCTCCTGCAAAGATGCCTTTGCTCTTTTTCCTTCCTGGTGAAGCTTCCGTTGCTTTCTCCCTCCTCCCCCTTCTCTGCCTGGAGAACTTGATTGTCTTCTGAGTGGAACAGTTAGCACTCTCTGTTGACCTATGGACTCTCCCAGGCTGCGTATTAGCAGACAGAATTCGGAATATGGTAAATATCTGGTTAGCTGGAAGGCAGGCATGAGTCTGAAGAGGGAGAGTGATACTGTTGGGAACATGGAGTGAAAACCCCAAAGCAAGGAATTAGTGAGAACAAGATCAAGTGCACACTCCTCCCTCTGCAAGCTCTTGGGGAATAGAGACTCCTTTATAAACCCCTCCCAGAGCTCAGTTTAGCACTGACCCCTCCAATCCCTTACCGAGGGCTTTGATCTCATATCCCATCATCATGCCCTCAGTGAAGACAAACAATTAGTCCCTACTTTGGCATCAGCAACCTCTAGATCCAGATCTGTCCCAAGCAATCCTCCAATGGGAAAAAAAGGAGAAGGGAAGAGAGGGCTGAAAGGGTCTGGGCAGATAGCCAGGGAGAGAGGAAAAGGTCATAGTAGAGCTCAGGGCTGGAGAGCAATGGAGAAACTCATGGTTTCTGAGGGGAGCCAGTGCTGGGACTTGAACCCAGGAATCTCAACCCCCAGGACAGTGTGCTTTTTTCCTGGCATCCTCTAGTCTGTGCTCCTGCCAGCAGAGGACGGGAGAGGGAAGGCCCCGTGGATTCCCCGAGGTCTCCCCTCCACACTACAGTCCCTGAGTTGGTCCTCAGTGTGGGTCCATCTCCACTGCCCCTGAGCCAGGGGATCCTGGGTCTGTCTTCTCTCCAGGATCCTCACTTCCCACCTTGCACATCCTTGGGAACTCTGAGGTCTATCAGGCCCCTTCTGGGTCAAGCACACACCCCCAGATGGACAGAGAATGCTAAGGAGAGGCTCCTCGAAGGCTGTTGCGGGCAGAGCTCAGAGTAACCAGGCAACTGATGATAATAGCAAGAGGCTCCTGTGAGCGTGCCGGCTTCATATGTGACAGTTCACCGCATGCGCAGCGCCTCATCCCACACTGCAGCAGCCCAGAATGTGCGGGAGACACACACCAGGTCTCCCTCCCAGATTTCTCTGAGCATGTGCCAAGCCCCGCTCTGGGGCCACAGATTGAGGGGTAGCCCAGACCTTGGTCCTGGCCATCTACCTTCGTCACAGGCTGTGGTGACCGGAGCCTCACTCAAAGGAAGCAGGATCGATGAGCTGGCATATTCTCCCAACCTAGGACATTTTATCAGCCCTTGATGTCCTGGTGGTAAATGTCAGTCCCTCAGAAAGTGCTGGTGTTATCTAAACCTTCAGGTGTGATGATCTGGCATTTCTCAAAGAACCTTCCCCCACATCGTGGGGGGAAGCAGGAGACAGAGAGTGACAAGGAAAGGAGCATGGGGATGACTCGGGAAGGCAGGCACTGGAGCACAGCCTGCATGCAGAGCCCCCAGGCAGTCTGAGTCTGCACTGTGTGCACAGCTGCCTGTCCTGTCACCAGTGCCGCAGGTTCTCTGGGCTGCAGGGATGTCTCTGAAAGGACAGTTTCTTTGGCTCATAAAAGCTCTCAACCTCTGAAAGCCCATCTTGACAAGGATGATGATGGGTATTTGCATATAGACATTTTAACCCTCACAGGACTCTCAAATATGGCTGGTAGGGGGCTGTTTGACAGTTGGGGAAACTGAGGCTCACACTGCTGTTCCACCTTCCAGTCCTCCCCATGGAGCAATCTCACCAAAGAGGCAGCAGCCTTCTACCTGGACAGGTGTGCTGAGGACTTCCAACCAGGTGTCCCCATCCCCATTGGCTGAGTGGCCACCAATAGCCACTGGTATCCCAGGTAGAAGCTGCCAGCCAACCCCTCCTTCTCCTTCTCCCTCTGCCTGTCCCTCTCTCTTCCCACTCTAACCCCCAAGACCAGGCCTGTCATGGAGAAAGGAAGGGCAGCTTGGAAGGATCAGAATACATAAGAAGAGACTTGCATCCCAAAAACCAGAATATTAATTTTTTTCCCATGCCATGAACCTTTCATTTTTTCCTTCCCTAAGCCTGCCATGCCTTTGTACTTTTGCAGTTGCAGCTGTTTTTATTTGCCGCCGCTGCCGTTGTTTTAAAAGGTCTATTTTCACATGGAATGTTATCCAATTAGCAGAGCAATGTGTTGGCTTAAATAAACACTTAGGGGGAGCCGGCAGTAGGGAGATGCGATGGTAGTTGGCATTGGCAGGCAGAGCTGTTCTCGCTGTGGTAAACAGCCGCAGCTTTAATTGTAGGGTCTCACCAGTTAATGTCACCTTCCTCATCTCTTCACTTTTCTGCTCTGCCAAGGATGTGAGCAGAGGGAATGGTGGCTGCAAGACCCAGGCCCTCCCTGCCCAGCTCGGGTGATGCTGAGTGTTGCAGAGGGGCTCACATTGGGCCTTCTCAAGGAGTGTTCTCTGAACCTGTGGTCTGATCCTTGCAGATTTCAAACAAGGCCTGTGGTGGGAAAAGCTGGCAATGAGTGAGTCGGACAGAGCTTCTTAAGACAAGGACAGGCTTCGTCCTCGTGTGGCACAGTACCAAGCCATGTTGCATGTGTCGTAAACGATCACACTTAGATTGTCAGTGGCATGCACTCAGCACACGTTTGCTTAATCAAGCACAAGGAGGAGCAGAATACCGTCTCCACAGGGTCCCCGTGGGAATGCAGCCAAGGTCTGAAGGGGAGTTGCCCCTCGGTGAGGACGAAACTATGGGGCATCTTCCCCAGGCACCCATATTTCTGGCAGGCAGAGCCACACAGTGGGTAGCATGGCCTGTGACGTCGTAGCTGCCCTCTCCCAGCTGTGTGAATGTGGACAAGTATCTTCAGATCCTTGACCCCCGGTGACTCATCCCCACCACGGGAAATAATAATGCTGCCCTCAAGGTGTCACAGAGATGGAACCAATGATGCGTGTAAAGCCCTTAACACAGGTGTGGCGCGTGGCACCAAAGAAGTGGGGCAGCTGAGTCAGGGCCCCACAAGTCGTAGGTGCTGCATGCTAAAACTTGGTCGGTATCCTGTGCTTCCCCAAATGTTAAGTGGAAGCAAATTCAGGAATTGAATTTTGACCCCGTTTTCCTACTCAGGTATGCATGTTATGCGCGTTACTCATGCCCATGTTGTAACTAGGGGTTTGGCCCTGTTCTTACTGTTAGGGCTCAAGGGTGAAAGAGAATTCGTTTGAATCCTGCATTTCAAGGCAGGCTCAGTCAACACATTTCTGGGCGAAAACCCAGGATCAGGGCAAGCCACCCTCCTCAGATGAGCAAGTGAGTGGTTCTTGTCACCAAGGTAGAAGCAGTTGGTCCTTTGCCAACTGGGTACCTCTGAGCCTCTGTGTAGGGTGAGGCCAGCCTCTGAGGTCAGCATGAGAAGGACTCGGGTTCAGGCATCCTCTCTCCACACTAATCAGGCCGTCAGTACAAGTTACCAAGGAGACAAAAATTCCAGCCAATTTGGATAACCTTTCTCTTTTAACAGCATTAAAATAATTCTTAAACAAAACTGCAGTACCCCTGGCGGCAACGACAACAGGTGCCAGGAATCAGGTGGCAGGTGCTGGCTTAAAGAAATAGCCACTGTCTTAGTTATTCTTCCCAGCAGCCCTGGGAGGCTGGAGTACCCCCATTCTGCAGTTGAGAAAGTAAAAACTCAAGAGAAATTTCAGATCTAGTCACAAGCCAGAAAGCAGCACGGCTGGACACAGCAGAGCCAGGCCTTGAACCCAACAAGAGCTCAGAGCCTCCCCAGACAACGTGGCCTATTACCTGGTGGCGTTGTGCCCTTGGCTGCCTGTCATTGGCCCTCTTTCCCTAGTGGCTCATTTAACTACCCCAGGATGCTATAAACTTGCAATGATCAGAGGCGGTGCCCTGCCTTCAAATCTCCTAATTTCATGTTTGCCTCCCCAGTGGGTCCTCCAGGGGAGCTGAGTCACGTCAGACTGAGCTGAATGAAGGAGAGGGAGAGGCATCTATTTGTCTGTAACAGTTCAGATACCCCCGCCTGGAAATGGGCATCGGGGTGCATCTCCCACGGTTCAATACCATGGTATCATCTCGACAGGTCTGAGGTGCTTATCAAAGACCCACGGTAGGAGTCACCCAGTATCACACACAGGAGCTGGACTTATCCCAGGGCAAGCTCCTGCCTACCAGGCAGCCTCTGTGGAGGCCAGAAATAGCTGGCAAGATTTACTGTGTGCTTGCTCCCAGGACAGGGAGAAGCAGGGCCTGTCACTCAGGGTGATGGCATTCAAACATCCTGAGAAGCCAGACCCTCCTCCTGGAAGTCCTTGACCTCTGTTTTTTGAACACCTTGGCAGAGAGAGTGATACAGGCCCCCAATAGTATCAGCCACTTACTGTGCATATTCGGGGCAGAGGGTTTGGGATGAGTTGACAAGGTCTGTGTTGAGTTGGATTTAGCATCTGCTGAGAGACGCAGCCCTTAGGCTCTGCCAGAGACAGCTCCCTAAGGAGCAGTGGGGCAGACGAGTGCCCTGGACTTCCAAAGACAGGAATCCCATCCAGAGCTCTGCCTAAAAGCCATGGCCCTGGGCTGTCCTCTGCAGTCCCATGGGACAAGAGTCCTGCCAAGGGCACAGAGTGGGCTTTTGTTGCTGTGAGGAAGAGGTCTGTCTCCAGGGATGCTGCAGAAAGGTCAGGCCCAGCGCAGTGCTGGCAGCCTTCCAGTGCCTTCCTAGTTCTTGAAAGAGGCCGCCAAGCCCAGCCACAGTCTAGTGTGCAGCCATCAACCCCAGGCCACCTTCAGATTGCCTTCCAGGGGAATTGGAGAAGGCAGCAGGAGGCCCAGGATCTCCATGCCTGTAGTCCACAACTTGAGCCAGAGGAAGTCAAACAGCCATAGGATTGGACTGTGGGGCAGGCTGGGGTCCAGCTAGACCTGCTCAGAGCTCTCCTGGGTGGGCCTGCAATTCTCTGAACAGGGCCAAGGCACCAAGACATGCTGTCTGAAATAGGAAGCCTACCTGCCCCCGGTCAAGGCAGAGGGACTTCAGGTAGCCATTAGGGTTGAGGTTCCAGCAGGAAACAGAATTTACTCCCACATGCTTCAGAGGAAGAGCACTCAGTAAAGAGGTGTTTACAGAGGGGTAAGTAGGGCTGAGGGACTCGCCCACAGTGGCAAAACCTCCAGGGACCAGCAGAGTGAGGGCTGGAGGGGCTATGGAGGAGGGCCCTGAGCAGCAAGTGGTCCTAGAGGGGAGCAGGCCAGGAGCACCCCACCCACCCCCTCCTCCCTTCTCTCTGCAGCCTCCCCTCAGGAGAAAACAGGCCAAAAGAGCCCTGGTCAGATGGCACATAGAGTGGGTTCCTGAAGTGTAGAGGCTGAGGATGGGGGACTGAGGGTTTCCAGTGCCAGCCATCAGGTGATGGTGGAAATGCTTCCCAGAGCAAGGGGGCTGCGCTTCTGTGCCGTTCCCTTTGCCAGACTCAGGCATCCTTGGCCTTCTGTTCTGAATCTTCAGGCCTCTCCAGCAAGCCAGCTCAGGGATCTGAGGTGTGTTCTCTTGAGTCTTAGTAGCACGGGTGACTATTGCTATCCCACAAGGTCCCCAAGCCATGCATGTTGGGAGCAATGCCAGCCCCACAAATAAGTGTGGTCTCGTCCTGACCAAAAGGCCAAGTATTACACTCGTGTGCATGGTCAGAGCCTATGCGCTTGGAGTAGGATACACTCCTGCCCCCACCGAGATTGCAGGGCTTTGGAGGGAACTGAGACATGACATCTAGCCCTTCACTCCAGTCTGCAGCCATGCCCACAGTGTGCCCCATGAATGCTTACTGAGTGTGCTCTGTCCCAGCTCCAGGCCAAGGCACCTTGCCTCAGTGGGTCAAGGTCAGTCTGGGAGATGGGACTCAGTAGGCAATGTGGGGCAGAGACCAGATGCTCAGGGCACAGGGATTGCACCTGGCTGCTTCTATTCAAGAGGGGCAGAGCCCTCCCTGGATTGTCCTGAAGGGAAAAGGGAGGGCATTGACCTGCATTCACACCTTGGCCAGTGCCTCAGTATTCTGTTCATTGAAATGGGAGAATAGTGTCTGTTCTTGGGAGTGGATTGAAGTCATGTGCTTGGAGTTCTGTGGGACTATGAGATCCATAATCTACACTGAGAAGGCCTTTGACTCCAAGGAAGGACAAACAGCAGAAGCAGCATTTGGAGAAGGGCAAAGGTCCAGTAACTCTCCTGCAACGCGCTAGGACCGGGCTGCTGTAGCAGAGAAGCACTGTGCCTGGAGCTGACCATACTGAAACCCACCCCACTTTCTCCCCAGGGAGGTGAGAGTAGGTGTCAGTGGGGTCAGACAGAGACGGAGAGACCAGGGAGGAAACTGCAGTTGGACGTCAGGCCAGAGAGGCCTGCACTGTTCCCTCTGCTGTAGCTGGAACCTGAGCACCTCAGGGTCAGCCCCCAGAGGCAAGGGCTGCCTCTCTTCCTCCACTCCCTCTGCCTCCTAGGATGCCTCACATCTAGCACGCTCTCCTTATACTCTCTTCATGAGACACAATTACTCTGGATTATCCAAAGCCAATTTTAGCCTGAAATCACTGTCCTCACACTGCCTGCGACAGTTTGAGGCCACCAAGGCAGTGGGTACTTGGGAATGCAAACTGATTTTGTATTAACCTGCAGGGACTAGAGCTAGACAGGGCACTTCTGCAATTTTTGGAGAACCACTGGATTGTACTGTAACTTCAAATACAAAAGAGCTTTGTGTCCTGCTTTGTATTGTCCCTGCTCTTTAGTGCAGTGATGAAAGATAGAGGCATACGTCACAATAATAATAACAACCAGCCCAAAGGGAGGCTTGTGAGGGTCAAACTTCGCAGTTGACTGGATCCTGCCCATTCTTTGCTGCAGCTCCTTTTACACACAAGGAAGCTAAGGCTCAGAGATTAACCAGCTTGCCCAAGATCACACAGCTCTAAGTGGTGGGGCAGGGATTTGAACCACAGTAGCCCAGCAGTAGAGCCCCCTGTGTTCTGCCATGCCACCTCACCTCTTAGTGGAAGAGCCATTCCAAAACCAGGACAGTGCAGATGGAGATGAGAATTTGCGAGAGGTGATGTCAGAGGAGGGCCTGGAGAGGGAATTCTTAGCAACTCCTACGAGGAATGGAGACCTCCCAGGCTTTCTGTGGCATAAGGATGGAGAACTGGTGTTCCCCCAAAAGAAAGAAACACGAATCTGACTGTGGGAGTCATAGAGGCAGGGCCTGTGGCCTCTAAACAGGAATCTGTCATTCTCTTCAGAGTTTCAGCCTAGCATCCACCAGATACAGCCTCCGGCCACCCCACCCACCATGTCCCCAGGACTACAACTCCTGGGGGACCCTGGCACCAGAATGGAATACCCACCGTGCCAGACACCCTGCCAGTTGCTCTTCCCCGTCTTAAAACCCCAGCTCCCCCTATCAATCCGTTTCTCTCTGCCTCGCCAGCTGAGAACGTGTGTGTTTTAAAGCTCTAGATGGGCCATTTTGGATTGTAGTCCAGATGTATTTTTATGTCCGCATGGAAAAAATGCAGAGGCTCTGCTGGCAGTCAGAGAGTTTTTTAAATTAAAGTTAAAAAGGGGGGTACAGCAGGGGGGAGAAAAACTTTCCTGCACCTGGCCCTTCTCACAACAGTACGGAGGAGAAAAAAGCATTCCTTTAATTTGGCCATGTGTCTAGTTTTTAAAAGATGCTTGTCCCACCCCCCTCCCTCCTGTCCTTTCAGATTAATTTGTTCATTGAATATTTACTGCGTGCTACTTCATTGCTGCCCTGGCATAAGTCTCACAGCTTACAGAAGTTGTGAGACTTACCCATAGTTCCCCGTCACAGTTGAGGAAATCAAGGCTTGCCATGGGGCAGGTACTTTACCCAAGGTCACTGTGTTAGCTCCCTTGGCTGCTGCAGCAAGGCACCACAGACGGAGTGCCCTAAACCAACAAAACGTTGGGTCTCTGGAGGTGGGCATCCAGAGTCGAGGTGTCAGCAAGGTTGTTTGCTTCTGGGGGAAGATGTGTTCCATGCCTCTCTTCTGACTCCTGGTGATGGCTGGCGATCCTTGGCAGTCGCCCATTTGTAGACACGTCACTCCAGTCTCTGCCTCCATCTTCCCAAGGTGCTCGCACCTCATCTCTGCCTTTACATGGCTATCTAATGAGACACCAGTCATTGGAGTAGGACCTGCCATTCTCCAGTGTGACCTCATCTCAGCTAATTATAACACATCTGCAACTGCCCGTTTCCAAATAAGGTCACATTTGCAGGTTCAGAGGTTAGGACTCCACACATCTTATGGGGGGTACAATCCAATGGTGACAGTCACACTGGGTGAGGGGCAGAGTGGCAGTGCGACATCTTCTGGCACCCGAGAAACAAGGGGCAGATCTCTCCACTCCTTGGACCCACTGGTGCTGCCCAGACACAGGAGAAAAGCTCTTCATAGCTATGGTCTCTCCGTAGTGCTGACAGGTGAGCTCCTGGCCCTGGGACTCTAGACCCAGCACCTACCCAGGTACTGTCTGCTGAGACGTGCTGAGTCTGCAGTAACAACACAACTGTACCAAGAACTAACATCTATTGAGTGACTTCTGTGCGCTCCACACTGCTCTGGACACTGTGGTAACTTTTTTGTCCCTAGAGCCAATAGATGGGCATATGTGAGCATTCCCATTTTATAGATGAGAAAACTGAGGCTGGAACGATTTCTTTAGCTTGCCCAAGATCGTGAAGCAGGTCCAGAGTCCAAGCTCTTGGCTACTGAGCTCCACAGTCTTTATGTCCCATGGGAGTGTTTTGAGACAAGCTGATCAAGTCAGAGAGTGTTCCTGTGCAGTGCCTTTGAACTTTAGACCTAGAAAGGTTTAAGGGGCCATTGGTCAGTATCATGCGATTCCATCCATATGAAATGTCCCAAATAGGCAAATCCATAGAAGCAGAAAGCAAACTGGCGGTTGACAGGAGTTGGGGGGTAGGGACTTTAGGGAGTGGTAGCCAAAGGCTGTGGGTTTTTCTTTGGGAGAGATGAAAAGTGTCCTAAAATTGATATGGTGATAGTTGCACAACTCTTTAGTATAGTTTAGAATATTCAAAAACTGTTGAATTGTGGCCTGTGTAGCATGTGAATTATATCTCAATAAAGCTGTTAAAAATCAGAGAGAACTGGGCAGCATAAAGGAGTCAGGAACAGAAGAGCATGAGAGGGAACAGCATGTGCCAGCCCCAGGGTTGCCAAGCTGGGCATGGAACCCGATACCAGGGTCAGAGGGTCAGGAAAAGGGTTGATTCTGGGGCAATATGGGGGATGGAATCACCAGGCAGCAGAGGGCAGTGGCACCAAGTGACTGTGAGGGGCCTGCATAGTTGTCATCCAGCAGCAGACAGGGCTTGGCTTTCTCACATGGCTGCTGCTGCTGACAACTGAGTGGGAGGCAAGCCCCACTAATGGGGTCGCCCTCCACAGATAGGATGTAACGTGGCAAATAAGACGGCCGCCTCAGCCCAGGCGCCAGTTATAGCCCAGAAGGCAGATATGTTGACTGCTCAGTCACTTGCAGCTTTCTCCCTGGGAACATAACCCTCTAATCAAGTAGATGCACCCAGCAGCTCCCCAGACCCTCGCTGGAGAGCAGATGGCACGGGGCCAGGACCTCGGGTCTGACATCTGAGATGAGGCAGAGGAAGGTTGGGACGGAGGGGCTTCTGTTTTAGCTGATACACTGTTTTGTTCCTTGCAGAGAGCCTTCAATGCCCTGTGTCACAGCACCCACTTGTATGGCCGGAGGTTGGTGCTGGAGTGGGCTGACTCCGAGGTGACCCTGCAAACCCTGCGGCGGAAGACGGCGGAGCACTTCCACGGTACGTGCAGGGCTGGGGGCTGTCTCACGGGTGAATTGCGGCCCCCTGGGAAGGCAAGAGGTGAGGGAGACTTCCACAGGAACCACCTAGGACTTGGCGGGCCAGTGGGACATGAGGGGCTACCCTGCTGGCCTGTGCTGGGCATCCTCCACCAGCCCCACCAGGTCTACCCCCATGCCCTCCTTACACACTCTGTGCCTAGTGCTGACCAGTGTGGACAAATCAGGAGCTCCGTGCCCTTTCAGCTTACAGTTGGGTTGGGTCACTGAAGGTCCTGGCAGGAAAAGAGAGGAGTTCGGGTGCTTATCTCTTGCTCCCTTCCTGCCCAGGGTGCAAGGCCACCGTCTGCTACTACCAGCCCTTCACTCACTTTCCCTGTCCAGGCCCCAGACTCTGCCCTGCAGGTCCCTCCCGAGGACTACAATCTCACTGATTTTCCCACACACACACCGCTTAGTAGACATTTCCTCCATGACCCTGCTGGAGGGTTGTCCACTCTCTGCCAAGTCCTTGCTCACAGGCCTCGCTTAGCTTCACGTGGCCTTGACAGCCATTCAGCTGATGACTAGAACACAGAGCAACAGCTGTGTCCTCATCCTAGGGGCACTACAGTGACCATGCAGGGCTGTGGGCTCAGGTGGACAAGGCTGGGACACATTGCTGTGTCAGGCAGTCTAGAAAGGTCCCTCTGCATAGATGACATTTATACCCATGAGAGGGCTACCCAAGCAGAGGGTCAGGGCAGAGGGGACCTTGAAATTAGAGCATACTTGGCATGTCTGAAAATGGAGAGACTGGCATGAGTGAAGAGGTGGGTGGGACAGAGCCACAGTGGGCCACAGGGCCTGATCTTCTCCAGAAGGTCAGGGTGAGGGGAGAGCCCCAGAACTACCCCACCCCAGACACGATACTCATGACTAGTTGACTGATGACAACCAGAGTTGGTTGAGTCCTTACCATGTGCTAGGCGAAGGCATGGCAGGTTCCTCTTGCTATCCAGCATGCACCCCCACACACACACTCAGGATGTCATAGAACTTGAATCCCTTCTCCATGCCTCCCCTCCACCCCCGCACCTCAAAAGTGCCCCCATTGGGGTCTGGGCCCAACAGTAAAAGGAAGGCTATTGGTTTCCTACCCTCCTTGAATCCCACTGGCTGAGTAATGGGTCACTCTGCCGTTGGTGCAGCCCTTCTTCCCTCCTGCCCAGGAAAACAGGCCTCTGTGGCAGGCGACAGTCCTGTCTCTGGCATCACACACGGTGCTCAGAGTTCTCCACATATTCCTCCTCATTCTTCAGATGCACGGCTCTCGGGTTCTTTCCTAGATGGACCTGCCACTGTTCCTTCCATCTGTCCCCATTCCTATGGGGTGGTGGCTCAGGGCCCAGGGTGTCACCTGGGGTGTTTGCTGCAAACCCCACTCCCACCCTACTCATCTGTGTAGAGATGGAACTGGAGCCAGGAGTGATTGTTCACTGTCCTGGCCAGAGAGGCCCAGCTGCCAAACCATTCTCAGGATTTGGAAGAACTCATGAGACTGGTTTCCTTTATGGAGATAGGAGTTTTCTAGCTGGCCCATTGGCTTTGCTTAGGGCTAAAAGACAGAGCTTCCAAGAAGAGTCTCAGCAGTACAAGGCCACAGTGGACTTAGAATGCCACAGACAGCATGAATACCCTTTGACCTTGTCCAGCCTGCCGCACCTTTGGGTCACATCCCACTGCCCATGCCTGTGGTCTCTCAGACCCACCATACCCCCCACACACACACACAAAGTTCATTCTTCCCCCAGCTGCAGGCAGCTTTGCATATGCTGTTCCTTCTGCTTAGAATGCCTTGCCTTGGATTTTTTTTTTAACCTAGTAAATGCCTTCAAGATTAGCTCAAATGACACCTCCTCCAGGAAGCCTTCCCTCTTACCACACCCTCCCCAGCTAGTAGTAATTGTTCCCTCCTCTGCTCTCCACCTCTGTGGTTTCTATACTTTTTTGCCACGTTATAACTAATTTCTTTCCAGTTCCCTTTTCCTGACTGGACTTGTGCCTTCCCACATAGAGGCTGTGTCATCCTCAACTTTGTTAGTGATCAGTTCTTCTCTAGGTGCCCTGTGCCTGGCCCAGCTTCTGGCACCTGCTGGACCCTCAGCCTTAGCCTGGAGAACATTCGAGCCAAGGCAAATGTGAAATCAGAGAAGTGAAAGCTGAATACACAATGGCAATCTCACAACTCAATACGTCCCCAAATCTAATATGCAGAAAGAGAACCTGTCCTTATTGACAACCATTGACAGGCCCAAATGCACCCATCGGCAAATGTTTGTGTAAGGGACTCTCACCAGTGCGTAGGTGGGGGCCGCCTCCCAGTCATCCCCACCACCCGCCACCCACTCTCCACCCCCAGGGCCAGCCGAGGGTGCTGGCTCAGCCTTCCTGCCCTGCACTGGAGAGAAGCCCCCTTCAATAAATTGAGCTCCTATGACAGCACTGTTGCTGCCTTACTCGAGAGACTAGGCCAGAGGCATTTCTGTAAGAGAGGCCATCCTCGCTGCCACTTGTCAGCCACAAACCCAGATGAGCCAAAAGCCATTCACCTCCCCATCCTGAGGTGAGGAACTGAGGCACTCAGAGATGAAGTAATTTGCCAAGGTCACACAGGCAGTGAATGATAGAGCCAAGGTTTAAACTTAGTCTGGCCATAGCGCACATACTTGGGGTGATGGTGCCATCCATCCTTCCCTGCTAAGTACAATGCTAGGTTGGAGATGTCATCTCCTCTTCCCACTGACACACCCATTGTCAATTTGATCTCTTCGGGAAATGGGAGGTGCCCACAGCAGCCCTGACTGTTCAGAATCAGGCTGCTGGCCTCCTGCCCAACCCCCTCTCCAACCCTATGCCCTTCCCCTGTGGTGAAAAATGCCCAGCTCGTTTGTGTCAAAAGCATTGTTAGGAGCTTCCAGGGCACTGGCAGACTCTGAGGGCAGGTGCTGTCCAAGCTCAGTTCCCTCCCCCAGCTCAGGCCTTGGCTCTGAACTCTGCCAGGAAGGCACTCAGGTCTCAGTTGGAGGCCGCTGAGCACCAAGGCTGTAACAAAGGTCTCCCTGTGGAATGTGGGGCACGGGTGAAAGACAGGCATCTTAACCATTTGGCATGGCCTGACAGGAAGCTCTCTGGTGACACAGCTGTGGCCTAAGAGCACTCAGGGACAGTGGGCAGCAGCCAGAGCAGGGAGGGTAGAGATTTGGCACTAGCCAAAGCCCTTATCGTGGCCAATGCAGCCAGCATAAGTTGTCCTGGGTGTCCCGCTGCCTGCTCCTGGAGGCCTCAGCTTCTCAGACATCCTAGCCACTAACCTGGGAGGGACAGGGGAACAGAATGTGGGTAGGTCAGGGCTTCCCAGCCTCCAGGGCCAGCCTTGTGCCCCTCAAGTCTCCGAAGGGCACGAGTCAGGGTAGAGAGCTCAATTTGTAGTTCAAGCTAATTAATACTAATTATTATTATTATTTCTGTAACAGTCTTCATCTGCTAGCCTTACTCGGAAGCCAGGTACCATCTCCATGTGGGCTTTTTAGGTATTAATCCCACAGAATCCTGAGACGTATGGACAGCAGGTCCTCAAATAATGTCATTTCATTATAACATTATGAGGAAAACGAAACTGATCCCCAGCTAGGGGTGTGGGTGTGGCGTGTTCTCTTCCTGTCTGTGTGGGTTTTCTTCAGGTGGCTGAGTTTCTTCCCACAGCCCAGGGAAGTGTGTGTTAGGTGAACTGGTTGTCCCAGTATGTGGGGGGAGGGGTGGGGTGCGCCAGGGCTGTTCCCACCTTGTACCCTGAGCTGCCAGAATAAGCTCCGGCCATTCACCCCCTGAACTGCAATAATTGAGTAAATAATTATCTTACTTGTTTTTACTAATTTGTCTTAAATGTATATATAGTTCACATTTATTTCAGTGTTAAATATTACAAGTGTTTGGGTCTTTAAGAGTCTGGCAATGTTTGTGTGACTAGAAATATGCCGTAGGAATTTTAACTCTTATTTATACTCACGAGCATCGGGTAAAATTGGTCTCATTATACCTTGTTTCTCTTAAAATCACAGTTTCCAAGAACCTGCACAGCCATCAATTTAGGCCTTACTGTGCTATTGTTATCTTCTGTTTTAGAGATGAGGAAACTGAGGCACAGAGAGAGCAAGTCGCTTGCCCGAGGGCACCCAGCGACCAGGGGCAGAGCCAGGATCTCAGCCTATACTCTTGCCATCCTGCTGTACTAAATCCCTACGTAGTACCCTAGGGTGTGTCCTCAGACCCATTCTGTGACTTTGGCCAGGTTGCTCAGCCTCAGCTTGTTGTTGGTACAGTGGGACTAAGGTGCACACCTTGTCAGGTGACTCATAAGGAAGTAGTGCTCCTGGCACACGGTGTGCAGTCAGGAAGTGTGATTACAGATCAGCATTGTTCTTATTCACCCCGTCTTCAAGCCCCCAATCTGTCCTTTTTTGACCTGCCACTAACACTTCCCTCCTACCTTCCTTTCAACACTGTCTAAGGGACGATGCTCTCCAGGTAAAGGAACAAGACAGAGAAGAGCCCTGGTGTTTATAAACCTGAAAGTATGTATGTGTGTGAGAGAGAGGGAAGGGGAATGAGAAGGAGGTATGTATGTACGTATGTATGTCACACATAAGCACTGCTCAGGGCAGGTCTTTACATCTGGCTGCAGATGCCACCTGGTTTCCTGTGCCTCTAAAGCAGTGGTTTTCAGCCTTCCTAATGCCGCGACCCTTTAATACAGTTCCTCATGTAGTGGTGACCCCCACCCATGAGATTATTTTCATTGCTACCTCATAACTATAATTTTGCTACTGTTATGAATCGTATTGTAAATAAATATCTGATATACAGGATGTATTTAGACGACCCCTGTGAAAGGGTCATTCAACCCCCAATGGGGTCACAACCCACAGGTTGAGAACCACTGCTCTAGAGCATAACTCAGAGCCTGGCACATAGTAGGAGGTTAAGACACAAGGGCTAGGAGATGGAGGATTCCTTGCTGGTAAAACAGCAGCCATGATGTCTTCCCTTCTGAGGCTATCATGGGAACTGGGGTGCCCCACACCGGGTCTAGAGCTCTCTGCTTGTCCAGCTTCATCACTGGTGGCCAAAGAAGAGTGTTTTAAACCCCCCAGCACCTACCTCCAAGTGGAAGTCTTCACTTCATCCACTGCCACCGTATAATGGCAGGGCATTATATTTCCCCTTGCAAGTTGATGCTTGCAAAACACCTGTCAAATTGAACAGCAAAGGGCAGGTCTTTGAAAGTCATTTTAAAAAGTTGGCCTGAGTAGACAAAGACCTTGACACCAGACAGAGGTGCTTTCAAAAGGGAACATGGATACAGACAGTTTCCACAGACCCGCCCTCCCCTCCTCCCCGTCGTCTTTCTGCCCCTGTCTACCACCCCCCCCTCGTTCGCTCTCTTCCTTGCCCGCCAAGAATCAGATTTCTCATCTCTAACTCAACAGCCCCATGGTAGAGGAAGTGCTATTCTCCAGTGCCTTGCATGTGGGTGTTTGAAAAGAGAGAGAAAGGAGGGGAGAAAGAGGAAAGTCCGCCACTGGCTGTGTCCTTTTCTTCCTGAACATGTTACAAACCAGCAGGGTCATGGCATCGAGAAGCTTTCAGGGCCTCGGCAGGCCATGGTACCTGCAAGCACAGCCGAGAGAGTATAATGGGACGGAAGAAATCTGCCCGCAGGACCCTCTGTTTCAGAGCACTCACAGCCAGGGAGGCCCGGCAAACAGGCTTTTATTTGGCTGGGAGCGTGGCTCTGCTTCCCCATGTTGTCTTATTCCAGCTGGGGAGGACTGATGGGCTGTGGTTAGCGTCTGTACCTTTCACCTCCAGAGCTGGGAGTGCAGACATGACCGGCATGGCAAGTGGCTGGCAGCAGTGCCTTACCCCGCCTGCGCCGAGCCAGGCCGGGGTGGGAGATCCTCTCAGAGTGCCCAGAGACACTTCCTTTGGGCACAGACACGTGTCTGTCCCCATCAGTCTTGGCCTCTAGAACAAAGTCACCCTCCCAGCTGCACGGGGGGGGGGAGTGCAGGTGAAGAGCTGACTACTGGTGCTCTGGTCCCAGCAGCCCGACCCTGGCTCCCCATTGCCTCCAGGTGTCAGCCAGAGTGTCAGGAATGTGACTTTACTCCCACGCCCCTATTCTGTATTTCCCTCGTTATCCCCTCTTCCCTCATCCTCCTCCAGTGCCACAGAGTACATCCAGAGCACAGAGGTGCAATAGGATCCTTCTCCCTGTGAAGCTTCACCTCCCTGGGGTCAAGGCCCTCCCTACCAGGCGTCCATCTAGCGCCAAGGGGTACTCAGTGCCTATTTGTGGGATAAGAACATGAACATGAATAAGGCCCTAACGATCAGAGCAGTGATTAGAGTGTGGCTTGAGCATCTAATACGTGCTGAGTACTGTGCAAGTGTCAGTTCTGTTCACTACTCAGGTGCCCCCCATGCCCCAGGAAGGAGGCCTGGCCCAGAGAGGATGGAGAATGTGCTCCTGGCTCCGGGCCTATGACTGGTCACTGTGTGGCCTAAAGCCAGATGTTCCTACCTGTGTGCCTCAAAGCACCACTGGTCTGAAAAGAGGCAGTCGTGTGGCTTCTTATTAAAGATCAAGCCAGATGAAAAGGAAAGAAAGGAGAAGAGAGCTTTGTTCAGGACCTACTCTGTTCAGAGAGTAAAGTCAAGTGATTTTACATAGTCTCATTTCAGCCTCACAACCCCCTGGAGAGAAATATTATTCCCATTTTACCAATATGTAAACTGAGACCCAGAGCAGTTCAGTTACTGACAGGAAGACACATATCCCTGGACACTACAGAACAGATAACCCTGTTCCCATCATACCCATCTCTCCAGCACTTTCTAAAACCCCAGTTGCTCTCTGTCCATGCTGCTAATCCTGGTAAGGCAGTAATTACAAACTACAGCCTGTAGTCTGCGTTTATGAGTAAAGTTTTATTGAAACACAGCCATGCCCATTTGCTTATATTAGGACCTAACAATCAGAACAATTATTATCTATAGCTACTTTCTTGCTCCACAGGGGCAAAGTTTTGAATGGTTGTAACAGGGCCCCTCTGGCCCTTGAAATCAGAAATATTTACTGTCCAGTCCTTTATGGAAAAAGTTCATGAAAAGGCTGCCCTTATTTTATCTAGAAGCCAGGGGTGGTAATTTCTCCCAGTATGACCCCGTTTTCTCAGAGAACGGATAATTCTGAAGGCATCGTAACTACCCCTGTACCTCTATAGCTCCCCAGAAGGGAATCCCCATTGCTTTGCTTCTCCTTGGTCTACGCATTCGTCCGTCCATCCATCCATCCATCCATTCAACAGTTTTCTTCACTGATGCCTAATCGTCAAGCCACGCTCCAGACACAGAGAGGGCAAAACAATGAACAGAAGGTCCCTCCTCTTGGAGCTCATGTTTGAGTGGAAAAGACAAGTGATTGCCAAAAAAATGTAAATATCAACAAAGTTCTGATGGTAGCAAGTCCTGTGGAGAAAGAAAGGATAACATAATAAGCTCTTCCATACCGAGGAAAGGAGAGATTTCAAATAATGGTAGTTGGAAAAACTTTTTGAGGCGTCAGCATTTCTGTGTGATTGGAAGGGATAAGCCAGCCAAAGATGGAGGGGGTGGGGACATTCCAGGTAGCAAGAGCTACAGGTACAAGGCTCAGGGGCAGAGTATGTTCAAAGTAGGCAGAGAAGCTAGGGCCTTGTCTGAATTGGCAGGGAGCCTGGCTTTGATGCTGCTGGGACTTACTTTGTCAGACCTCATCCTCGTATTACAGAGGGGCAAGGGTGGAGGTAGGGGGTCCCATGGTAGTGGTCCAGGCAAAAAGGACCATGGGGCAGAGAGAAGCAGTGTATTGAACACTTTTAGTAAAAGTTAGAGCCAGCCATACTTGCTTGTGGAGGGCAGGGAAAAATCAAAGCTAGTATATAGGGTTTTGCTCTGAGTGGCTCAGGATAGTGGAACAACCCAGAAGCTAGGCAGAACAGGTGGATGTGCGGATGTATCCGGACGTTTTGGATGTGAGACACCTGTTAAGGGCTCCCCTCGATGTCAGGCAGATAGATCTGAGTTTGGAGCTCAGGGGCAAAGTCTGGGCTGAGATATAAATTTGGAAGACATCAGTAGACAGATGATATTTAAAGCCTGCAACACTCCCCCCAACCCCCTTCCATAACGTAATCATTCATAAGACAGCACATTTTCAAAAGACTGGAGACCAAGAGCACCCGTTATCCTCACGTCAGCCCTTGCAAATAGGCCTCCTTGATCTTGCCCATAAAAACGTAATCACTGGGCTTTAAAAATCACAGTCAGGAAAGTTCAAGCAAGTATGTAAAGTCACAGAATTTATTATTCAGAATATCCCTTTGTCATAGTTCCTTGCATGGACCCAAAGAGAGAGGTTTTCTGTAAGCTTCAATTTTTATTCCTTTTATCTGGTCTCTCTCCTGCCCTCCTTAAGACTTGGCTGTGGTGGCCCTTCCTCCAGAGGTGTCCAAGGCAAGAGGCAGCCAGAGGGAGACTGTCCCACATTGCCACAGAAGGTCCTGGCTGAGAGCATGGGTGGGTACAGGGAAGTGCGGGAGGCATTTCATCCCTGCCCTCTTGAAGACCGATGACTTTCTCTGTTCAGGATGGTGTGTTTTGTTCTTTCGCCAGCTCTTAGTCACATTGGTGAGTGGTACCAGGTGAGAGGTTGAGATTGACTGAGAGACACCTTTTTCTCATACCCTCCCAGCTGTGGGAGGCAGAATTCAGAGAAGGAAAAATCAGGGATCAGGAATTGTTTTGGTCTAGGCAGCTCTTAGAGGGCAGCTGCTAGCCAGGGTGACAGTGGCTGGCTGTGTGGACACATTGAGGGAGCTGGATGTTTCTCCCAGCAGAGATGCCTGAAGAGACTGGGGGGCTGGAGGGAAGCTGGAGCAGGGGCCACCCGGTCCCCCCCAGTTCCCAGCCCCAAGCCTCACTGGGTGGTGTTTTGGAAATATTTCTAAGCGCTTCGGCAATATCCTGCACATTCTCTTCCCCTTCCCCCGGGAGTGGCTGTCCGTGTGGGGAAGGTACTTGCTCCCAATCCAGCTAAATTGTTATTGACTTGTGTTCTCTGCGTTTCGCAAACATTTCACTGAGCCGTCGCCAACGAGGCCAGGAATCCCTGCTAGGGCTAGCGGGGAAGCCAGCTGTGCCAGGCCATTTCTCCTGCTCTTCCTCATCGATCATGGAATTAAACTGACAGAAGGAGAATTTCAGAGCGACATGGGAGGGGCAGGGGCCAGGCCCAGATCAGATGGGGGTTTGGGGATCTGGGGACTAGAGTGCTGGAAATAGGGACAGGAGGAAGATGGGCTTTGCTCCAGGGCTGTGGCTGGTCATAGGGGGTGGCCAGTTTTGTTTCTGAATTGTAGGCTGTCCCAGCCCAGAGAAACCCAATGAAAACACATAGACAAGGTTTTTATTACTGTTTCCTGACCACAAATGAAACTAGCGGGGTTCTGTAGAGAGAGAAGAGAGAGAGAATGGATCAGAGGCCATACTGGAAAGCTGAGATCAGCCACAGATCTTCACTTTGCCTGTAGGGTAATGAGAAAAACAGATTTTGAATTAATTGCCACTATTTTGCTATGAGAAGATTCCACCTGAAATCAAGATTCTGACCTCTCTTGAGCAATCAGGTCCGAACATCCTAGTCCCACATTTCTATAGAGCAGTGGGGTCCAAGGAGTGGCTCCCTATCTACATGGAGGGAAGGCTTCCTGATTGCCACAGTCCACAGCCCTCTCTGCAGTCACCCCCAACCCCCTGGAACATTCAACTCCATTATATTCCTGCTTGGCCACATGAGGAAATGCTACCAACTCCTCTCATCCAGCCTGTTTCCAATCCAGGGCCTGTGCCAAGAGAAAAGAGATAGGTAGTAGCTAATGTTGACCAAGGCCCTAAAAATTGAGAGATGGCTCTAGGCCTGAGGAAGGGGAGTGGGGGACACCTTCCCACCTTTCCTGGTTCTTTTGCCTTTTTTCCTTTGCAATGAGTCACCTTCACCCACACTTCAGCATCTGTAACTAACACAAACATGTGCAGGACCAAGCATGAACCCCACCCCCACCCCCCGACTCAGCCCATACCCATGGCCCCACCTCAGGATAAATGCGTGGTAATCCAGGTCGGAGTGCCTTCACCATGCCCTGTCTGTGGTGTGTGCATGGCCAGTTATGGAACTGCTGTACACACATAACAGCCGGGGCTTCTAGAGCACAGAGTGAGGTCAGCCCGCCGGCCACCCCACCATCTACAGCCACTCAGGGAGACGGCATCCTTAACGCTGTGATTAATAGTGACAGTAATCATAGCAGTCGTAATGTCCAGTGCCCACCCAAGGCCATTTGCATCAGAAGCTCTGGAGGTGGGATCAGGCATCAGTGATTTTCTTGCTGATTCTATTGGGCAACTGGATTGAGAACCACTGGCTGATGCAGGTACCTGGATGCAACTATGCCTATCTTTCCCTCTGAATCCCTCCTTCCTAAGGAGGGCTGGGCTAATTACAGGGCCAGCGGCTGAGCCCTGTGACCTGAGGCTTGGCTGTTGTGTGGCAGGGAAGGCCCTGGGACCAGCCCATTTCAAGCCCACAGCCGCACTCAGAGAGTCTGTGATGACATGGCTTCCCACAACCCTAGAGCTGCTGATTCCTCATCTGAAAAATGGGCCAATGATGTCACCTCACTGGTGGGATTTTTGTAAGAAAGTCCACACCCAACCCGCTGCTTGCTCCCTGCTACTCACCCCTCAGCCTTAACCTGGATTCTCCATTTGCTGGGCATTGCTCATCCTCTGGGTGGCCCCTCAGGACACTGTGATTGTTACTTTTGACATTCTGCTTGCCAGGCCCTGGGCTGAGTGCTTTCATGCTCTATCTGATCTTTCCTCTGTGGTGGGCACTACTCCTGTGTCCTATCTATAGAAGAGTAACTGGGGTAACTTCGGGAAGGCCAAGACTACTGAGTGGCAGCACTCAGGCCCCACCCTTTCCCTCCCCAAGCCCCAGCGTGGCCCCCACAGCTGGTGGTTCGGTTTATCCTTTGTGGTTCTGTTCACTGCTGTCTTCCACTGCCATGCCTAGCATGTGGTGTATGCTTAGCAGTACTTGCTATGAAGGACTGAGGGCAGGAACCCTGTGGCCCCCTGTAAGCAGTGCCCCCATTTACAGACAGGAGCACTAATGTGTGGAGTTTAGCAACCCCTAGGAGTCCCCAGTGTAGTAGAGGCAGGCATAGGACCTGGTCTCCCTGCCTGCCCGATCTGAGCAAGGACTCAGCTCATACCTGATTCTTAGGAGGACAGGCCGTGTTTTATAAAGGCACACCCATAAAACAGCCTCCTGTGTCAATAAAGAGCCACTCACTCAGTTTTATGGGCCAGGTTAATCCTCTCTGCAGAATACCCTTCATTCTGTGGGCATCTAGTGTGGGTGTGCTATAAACAAACAGCCCTGGGATGCAGGCCCATGGAGTATCTGAGGCTCTACCCATGGGGGCTACAAGATCTGAAGCTGGGGGGGCAGAGAGGGTAAGGAGAGATCCAGGCAGAGCCTCCAGCAGCTCAGGGTGCCCACTCCCTGCGATACTCAGTCCATGTGGCATTGGTGTCCCTTAACAGCCCAGGACAGCAGGCCACTGAGCCTGAAGGTAGTAGGTACTTCTATCTACTCTGGTTTAGCAGAGGAAACCCTTACTCAAAGGCAGTAGCAAACTCAGGGGCCTTGGAGAGTGGCAGAAAGCACCCCACTCACTAGGCCTCTATCCCCAGGGCAACAAGTATGTAGCCTTGTCAGTTACCTTCAGGTGGGGAGGGACCAGGCCTACTGAGCCAGGTCTGCCACACTCAATACAGACTTCAAGGGAAACTAAGATGCAGATTCTCATGTGGTATCTCCCTGTTTTTAAACATTAGTAGCTGAAGATTTTCTTCATGGTAAATCATGTTGGCAAATTCAGAGGCTCTGCAGCAAGTCCACAGTGGAAGGTCTTGCTCTTCGGTCAGCTCTTGTCTCCAGTGTCTTAGTTCCCTAGGGCACAGCCCCTGAGACGTGGATTTCGGCACCCAGCAGATTACCTGGGCAGTGATTTAGGAAGCGGCGGCGGAGGAAGGGGAGCCAGTCCAGGGGGCCAGACTGGGCAGATCCCGCTACCAGCATGGCGGGGCAAGGACCTGAGACATGTACCCACCAGCTTCCCACCCACCCACCTTGCTGGAGGAGGGCTGCTCCTGGCTCCTTTCATCACTTAACATTTCTGGCCTGCCTCACGCCAGGGCCCTGAGAAATCCTTCCTGCTCAAGGTGGGGGTGCCAACAGCAGCTACTGTGTTCTTCTGGGGCTGGTATTGCTGTCCCTGTGTTGTAGGCGAGGGAAGCAGCCTGCCTGGGGCTCTTAGGGACAGGTTCCATGATAGTGGTAAAAACAGCTGATCTATCCCAAGTGCTTGCTGCCTGTCAGCCACTGTTGTGAAGGCCTTGCCTAGAGTCATTCTTCTAAGCACCCTGGGTAGTGGGCATGTAAATTTTAGCAACTGCTGGAGCGAAGCCCAGAGAGGTAACCCATCTTACCTGAGGTTGCCTGGCCAGAAACAGCAGTGATTGGTCCTGGGAGCTGGGCTGCACCCTGCACCCAATACTCTGTAACTCGCGCCTCGCACCTCTCTACCTGGAGCCCAGCCTGGGGCTTCCTGGCCCAGCTCTCTTCTCCCGCCACCCCTCTCCCTGCTCATGCCTGCCTCTCCTCAAGACTCCTTTTAGAGCTCCCTTCTCCCCTGATCAGCCACGTTCTTCTCCCCGGCTTGCCTTTCCTCAACGTTCTGCCTCCGGAACAAAACCCCATGAAGTGCTTTCTCTCGTCCTCCTGTCAGCCCCCCTGCCCCCGCCTGCACCTTTCTCTCCGCCTGCCTGTGCCTTTTACTTAGGGCGACAGCGCCAGCCAGGGAAGGGAGAGACGCAGGCTGGCATTCTGTCAAGGAATTAATTGAAAAATAAAATCATTAGGTGGGAACTCCAGAAATGCAAAAATGGTGGTTGGAGGTGGTGGGGAGGGGGCAGGACTGGGGGGTTGTTGGGGGACGGCTGAGCTTTTTGTCAAGTTAATTTCTCGGGTATTGATGTTTGGTGACATTCACTTGTTGTTTATCTTCGGGTGCAGCTGTAATACTGAAAGAAAATGCACAGCTTGTTTCGTTTATTTATTTTACACCTTTCTCCGGTTCTGCATTATGTTTGTTTGGTGAAAACCCACTGAGGCTTTTGATGTCGGGGAAGTGGGATTTCAGCAGCTGTTCCCTGCGAGCACCCTGCTCCATGTAGAAACCGCGCCTGCGGGGGGTGCCGCGTGTCGTTTGGTGGGAAATCAGGGCCTTACGTGTCCTTAGGGGAAGCAGTGGGGGGCCCAGTCTGAACCCTGGCAGTGGACCTGAGCCAGACGCTTTAGGCCCTGGGTCGTGGGACCTTGGGGTGCCAGGCCCCACCCATGAACTAGTTAATGTTCACAGCTGCCCCACTGGGATGGGTCCTGTTTTTAAGCCTCACTATACAGCTGGGAAGCTGAGTCCCAGGGAGCCGAAGTGACTTGCCCACGGTCACTCGCCCATTGTTGGCCAAGCTGGAACCTCAGATCGTGTGACTTCTACAACCACACAGTTAACTGTTACCAGCATGCCTTTCAGGTCCCTTGCCCACAGCGAGTCAGTGGGTGTCCCTGTGCCTCCATTTTCCAATCTACCAGGGAAGCAAGCAGATCATGCGCCCTGTAGCCTTGAGGAACCAAATTGTTTCATTCATTTACCTACCTAACAACTACTTACTGGTCAGCTGTATATATCAACCTTCATATATATGAGAGGTGCCACCTTGTTGGCCTTCACTGTCCTAGTGGCAAAAATACATGAAATCACTGCCTTTCATATCAGTAATATTGATACAGGTGTCGGTCTCAGCACCATCAGCTGAGCCGTAACCAGGGGCCAGGCATTGCCCTCTTCACTTACACAGCCTCACCATAACCCCTTGTATCCCCATTGTACAGATAAGTAAACTGAGGCACAGCTATCTTTTTCCTTCTGTTTCCCACTTGCTGGCCCAGAAGCCCTTGGAGGGGGCAGAGCCAGTCTTGTTCCCACGGTGTCCAGCTCAGAGCTACACCCATTGTTGCCGTGTGCAAGAATGAGGACACAAGGAAGGCTGTAAGGGCTGCTTTGGCCCCTCTCTGTTGTTTGTCCTTTAGCAATTCATTCTCCTTGACCCTGTTTCCTCATTATTCATTCTGTCAGTCCACACGTTTACTGAGCATCTGCTGTGTGCCAGGTGCTAATCTGGGCACGGGGAATAGAGCAGTGGACAAAACAGGCCAAAACCCCTACCCTCCCAGAGCTGGCATTCCAGTGAGGGGGTACATAAGAAAGTGAATCCCTGCACGGAGCTATGCACAGTGGCTCTTGCCTGTAATCCTAGCACTTCGGGAGGCCGAGGAGGGAGGATGGCTTGAGACCAGGAGTTCAAGACCAGCCTGAGGAAAGGACCTGAGGTGGGAGTGAGCAGCAGGAATAGAGGTGGGGAAGAAAACTTGGAGAAGCAACAGGCTTTATTTAGCTTTTCCCCAGGTAAGAGGGCACCCACTGGTGGAGGGTTTGGGCAAGGAGCCACTTGTTCTGCTGGAGGTTTTCACAAAGATACCTCTGGCTGCTGCTCAAGACCAGCCTTTGGGAGCGGGCACAGAGGAAGCCAGTGAGAATGGCGGGGCGGCCAGGGAGCAGCGTGTGGGGAAAGAAGCGCTTTAAGTCAGGGTCTGCTTTAAAGGTTGAGCCCACGTGATGGATGGGGATAAAACTCCCCCCTTGTCAGCATCTCAACGTTGCAGTCACGCGCTGCCACTGCCAGCCACCCCTTGGACACCAGGCCAGCCTTGCCCAGGAAAACAGGGACGCTGTCCCCTGGGAATAGATGGGAGGGGGCATCAGTGACAGGCCCACAGGCCCTATTTTGCTGCACTTCTATTTCCCAGCTCCTATTACCTGCCCACAAATTCAATTTCCGGAGGCCATTGTGCACCTCTGGAGCCTGGCGATTATAAGGAAACCGAGAGCCTCGAGGAGGGAGTGAGGAGGGAAGGAAGCAGCATCTGCGCCCCGGGCTGCCAGCCCCCCACCCCGCCCGCCCCGTCCCCATCCCCGTCTCTCTTTCATGATTAACAATGATGGGCACAGCTGCCAGGCCTTGAGCCTCCCACACGGGCACCCAGGCGCCTCCACACCTCCCTCCCTGTTCCGTCACCTCTCTTCGCTCATTCCCCATTCTGGCGCATTTCCCAAGCCACCCTCTAGGTGCCAGGCAGTGTGCTAAGGCCAGGGACGCAGCAGTGAGCAGGACAACGTCCCAAACAAAGAAATGCCAGCTGTGTCGTTGGCGGTGAGAAGCACTGTGGGGTGGAACAGGGGTGGGGGCACCAGAGCTGGGATGTGAAGAGGCATCTGGGTATTGCAGGTGTGAGGGTCTTACGGGGGAGCATTGGTCCACTCCAGGGATGCCTCAGAGGACTTGGGGGTGATGGGACCTGATACATGTTTTAAAGGAGGCCCTCAGAGCAGGGACTCCAGTGAGGTGAGAGGTGCTTGGATTAGGACATGGTCATGGAGATGAGAAAGGGTCAGTGTCCAGATTGGTTTGGGATGGATGAGATGAAGAGATAGGCCCAGGGTGTTAAATCACTTGCCCAAGACCACCCAGAAGGAAACTGAAGGTTTTCATCTTTAGGGCAAGCGCTATGCAGGGCCCGGGGAAGAGATGCAGCAGCTGCTGTGAATTACAGGGAGCTCCCAGCCCTGTGGGGAGAGGGAAGCCAAGGACCATGGGAAGACTATTCCACCTGGAAGGTGTTTGATCCCTGGAAGGGGAAAGGACAGCTTTTTTTATATCCTCTCTGTACAAATCAGGTCTAACCTGTAAGAGGACTGCATATTGATGAGTAGATAGACTAGGAGAGGACTGCTGGGGCAGATCAGCCCAAAACCCAGCTCCCTATCCCTAGAGCCCCATTCTCTTCCTGAAGTGCCAGGGAGACCAGCACATATTCCTGCCACCACTGGTCTCCTTGGCATTCTCTGGCCAGCACCCGTGACTTTCACAAAAAGCAGAAAGACCGTAGGCTTAGACGTGACTTGGGTTTGAATCCTGGCTCTACCACTTCCTAGCTGAGTGTCCTTAGACCTACCTACGTTTCACCCAGTTTCCTCACCTGTAAGGGCAGTGCAGTACTTCCCTGTGAGGTTATTGAGAAGAGCAGAGCTGTAGCACATAGTAGGCTTTCATACTTCCATACTTTCTGCAAGCTGTACCACTGAATCCCCGTTCTTCACAGAAAACTCTTCTGCATTCTTCAAAGCCCAGGTCAAAATCTCTCTTCTGCAAAGCCAACTCTTGAGCACTATTCCGTCCTTGCCTCCCCTAGATCCTTGAGCCACCATTTATTGAGCACCTACTGTATGCCAGCCACTTGCTACAGCATGAGAGTCTGTGACCTCTGAGCCAATAAGGCCTGTTCCCAGCTGTCTCCCTCCCTGTTCCCCAGTGCGTGGCTCAGCTTCTCAGAAGGTTTTCAGCTCTGTCCCGCTTCCCCCACATACACACAAGCCAACCTCTGACCTGCTGGGAGGAAGCAGCTCAAACAAGGCCTCTGTCCCTCCCTCTAAAGGGCGTGTAGGGAAGAGGATAACCAGGCAAGCAGGGAGTTTTCTGAGGCTGCAGGAGAGGCACCTGCCCCCTGGTAAAGCTGGAGACTAATCCCAGTATTCCTCTCTCCTCCTCCTCTCCTCTCTCTCGCCGCCTTCTCTCTCCTCACTCTTGTCCCTTCTCTGTCCCCCTCCCGTACGTCCCTCTCTTCCATTTTCCCTTCCCTCTGTCTGCCCCGTCCCCCCTTTTGCTCACCCCACCCTGTCTCCCTCCCTGCCACTCCTCTCTCCTGCCTCCCAACCCTCTCGGCTGTTCTTTTCTCCTCTTTTGCCATCTGGGCTCCCACAGAGCCCCCGAAGAAAAAGCGGTCTGTGGTGTTGGACGAGATCCTGGAGCAGCTGGAAGACAGTGAAAATGACAGCGAGGAGCAAACCCTTCAGCTGTGAGCTGGCACGGCGAGGGTACGTGGCTCCAGGCCCCTGGGGACTGGGGCAGCCGCTCCGGCTTCTGCACTCCCTACCATGGGGTGGGGGGCCGCCCGCCGGTGTGCCCCCCCCCACCCCGGGGGGGGGGGGGGGGGGGGGGGCAGCGGGTGTCATACCCTCCATGGTCCAAGGTCAAAGAGCCAGTGATTCCCAGGGACCATCCTGATAGGCACTGACTGGCCTCTTGCTCTGTCCCAGGCACAGAAGGGCCCGAGAGGTAGGTCAGGGTCCAGCCACAGTGGGAAATTCCCTGGGGCAGTGATGACTGGCTGACCTCAAGCCCGTCTGTGTGTCCCTCTCACACAGGTGAGAGGTGCTTGAATCAGGACACAGTTTCCTCTTGCACGAGGTCCCTGATATGCTCCTCCTCCCAGTGACCCTGAGAGCTGCACAAGGACCTCCATCTCTTTATAGGAAGGTTGGGGGCCAGAGAGACTCGAGGAACCTGGCACCCCCTGCTTGTCCGAGAGCAGTGCAGCATCAGGGGTGGGGGCCAGTTCACTGGAGTTGGCTTCCAGGCTTGAAACCCTGTTCCACTTAGCTAACGCTTAAGGTTACCTAATCTCCCTGGGCCCAGCCTCCTCCTAGATAACTGGTTCCCACCTCATAAGGTTTTAGTGAGAAATAAACACAATAATCCATGACAAGCACCAGGCGCAGTGTTGAGCATAAAGCCTCCGTTCCTGTTCTTCTCCCAGGGCTGCTGCGCCAGAATTCCCATCTGCATCTGTCCAAGGGACTGTTCAGAGCCTGGCGTTGGCCTCGCCCCTCGGAACTACCAGCCCTGGTTTAGCCTCCCAGGAAATGATCCAACAGCTCATGAAGAAAAATCAAGCACCAAGCTCACTGGTGAAATGGGCCCTGGCAAGCAGCGCCCCTAAGGTGCAGCCTCCCGTGGAAGGGGCTGCACCAGGACCAGCCGGGGGCAAGATGTGGAGGAAAGAGCAGAACCAAAGTACATGTGACCTCAATCTGAGTTCAGGTGTGACTGTTCCCAACTCTGTGGCCTCAGTTTTTCTTTCTATGAAATGGGGCTGTTCATTGTGCCTACCTCAGATAGATGGTGCTGGAATTAAGTGAGTCCATCCAAGGAAAGCTTAGAAGATCCTCACCAGCACTGTTTACTTCATTTGGGATTGCATGGTGGGTCCCTGAGCCAGAGTCCACGAATCTCTTGACTTTGTACCAAAGCCCGGTCTGTGCATTTTTCTAGGCATGAGGTTCCAATCTTCATCTGGTTTTTGCAGTGGCCTGGAACCCAAGGAGGGCTTCAAGGTACTGGCAGCCCCTTGGGGCTCAGCATGACCCCCAGTGTCCTGTAAGGCTGGCAACCCCTTAACAACTCTGGCTTATCCCTGAGGATTAATGGAAATAAAAGAAGAAAACCAGAATGGCTCATGCCCCAGCTTTTATAGTGGGATGTCTTAAAGATGTCACATTGACCACAGCCTTCTAGGGGTGGGGGCTGTATGCTGAGGTCAGTGTTAAACCACACCCGGGCCAGACCCTCCAGTGACCAGGCTCCCAAGTTGCCATGTGTCTCTGGGAATGTCAGGGCCAAGGACCCGCTCTGGTCCTTCCCACTGCTCATCCTGTTTAGAGGCATGTGGCTCCTCTGGTTGAGTCTTTGGTCTAGATAGCGTGTGCTCCCATCTCCACACCACCGGAGCCGGAGGCATGCCTGGCGATCACCAAAAATAAATCATGGGCCTCGTACAGATGGCCCCAACCTCACTGACCAGGGTGATGCCACTAGAGCTTCCCCCAGAGCAGGGTTTGGCAGCATCCGCAGCTTGGTGTCAGAGCACCGAGCTCAAGCTCTGCACTCAGACCAGCCCGGGCTCCACAGTGCTCCGCCACATGCAGCCTCCTGAGCAGGGGCAGGTGACTTGCCTGCTGAGTGTTCAGTGAGGCCCAGAGAGCTTCTGGCACCTCTCAAGGTCACAGTGGGAGTGATGTGAGTCTTGTCCGTCTGACTCTGGAGACCTAGTCTTTACCCTTGTGCTTCACTGTCTTCTGTGTGTCCAAAAGAAAAGCAGGTGAACCAGGGCCATGGGGGAGGCAGAGAGGGGAGGGCGGGCTTCCAGCCACTCGCCAGGCCCACCCTGAATTGGCCATGTCCCCTCTTCCCTCCCTCCCTGCTCTGCCCTGGGTGTTAGCACACTGTCTGGAAGGGGCAGACAAGAATTCTGACTCCTACAGAGATGTTGGTGTGCTTGGTCATCTGCTTTCATGCCATGTTCACTGAGGAGTCCCCTCTTGCCCCTCTCTTGCCTGCTCACCTCTGAAGCACCCCTCTCCATGTGCACAGTGTGACCTGGCTGGAGACCCAGGGGCTGGAGGTATCAGTGCACAGGGCCTTGCCTGCCCACCCCTGCACTTGCCCTCCTGGCCACACCCCCAGCAGGCCACATCTAAGGCCACATCCATTTGCTGCTTCTCTGCCTAGGATGTCTTTCCTGTACATTTCTTTTGTTAGGCTCCCTTTTTCCCCTTAGTTTAAATTTCACTTCCTCACTGAGAAGAGCCAGTCCCATGACCAGTTCACCTGCAGTAGCCAGGCTCAGTTCCATGCCCACGCCCAATCCTTTGTCTGCCAGTCATGGCACTCAATACAGGGGACAGCCCAGAGTTTGTTTGAACAAAGGTCTCAGTGACCCAGAGTCCTTGAAAATAATCACTTTAAACAGAAACTACAAAAGCTGTTAGAATTTTTATCATAATTACCGTGGTTATTCTGGAAGGCAGTCAAGGGCAGCTAGGTAAGTAGAGAGTAGCTAGCCTGGCTCTGGGCTTCCTCTTTTCCTCCTTGGAGGAGAGGGACAGTGGCAGCATTGAGGAACACCTCCTTCCAGTACGTGCAGAGTGAATTGGGCGTGTGCCTTTGCACCAGGGGAGCTGAGTCAGTGTTATCACTGGAAGTAGGGCACAGAGGTGCTTTCTGGAAGGGGGCTTTGGCAGAGTTTGAAGGGGCAGTGGGGCATCAATAGCCCCAGACACCAGATGATCAAGGAGAGAAGCTCCGGACATATGGGGGATCGCAGCTAAGGAAGGAGCATCACCCAGGGTCTCGCCAGGAGCCTCCCTGACCTGTGCAGGGGCTGGTGTAGGGGCAGGAGACAGGCTCATCCATTTCTTAGAGGGGCTTGTGACCCCCACATGGTTGGAAGAGAGCCAAGAGGAGAAAGGTGATGGAGGCTGGACTTGAACAGGTGCTGAGAGAGGAGAGGCCCAAGGGACCACAGCAGTGGCAGGAGGCCAGCAGGGACACGTGCCTTGGAAGGCCAGGGACGTGTTGGGATGCTCAAAAGTGGGGCTTGGTTAGCAGGGGGAGAACTGGGACAGGCTGTTTCCATCTTTGGAGGCTGGACTCATACCTGCTGCAGGTCACAGGGGCCCGCCCCCTATGGGCTGCATTCTTATTTCACCTCCCTTGCCAACACGCCTGTATTCAGGTGTGGCCAGTGATGAGCACCAAAAAGCATCTAGGGGGCTGGCAGAGGAGTAAAGCAAGGGCACACCTCCCTGCCTGTGTCCCAGGTGGAATCTCCATGGTCCACCTGGGTGGGTGAGGAGGGTCCTGGCTTCTCTGCTACAGGATGCACACAGCCTGCAGGACAGAGACAGTTGCTCAGGGCCATAAAAGGAGACAGGGCTAACTGACAGTGGGTAAGGGGGGGTGCAAAGGCACAGGCCTGGATTCCGAAGGCCTGGGTGGGAATCGCTAGGGTCTCAGCATCTCTGAGCCTTGTGTTCCATATCCCTCGAGTGGGTACAGTGGATTTGTTAAGGAATAAATACAAGATCATAGAAAGCAGGTAGCAGCCTGTGTCATGCCTAGTGAATGCTAAGGAACTGAAGCTTGTCACCTTTGTAATGGACATTACTGCTCCACACAACAAGTTTGTGGGGCCATACCCAGGCCAGACGGCTGGGATGGGTCACATTGGAGACCCGTGGATGTAGGAATGGGCATGGAGCGCAGGTATTCCTCTGCCCGCCAGCCCCAGAGCAGCAGACCAGGCACACCGCACTCCTGGCCATTCTCTGCATGGAGCCGAATCCCAACCCCAGATGGGCCAGTGGTGGTTGGGAAGCAGGCAAGCCCTCTCCCAGGACTGGCTTTCCTGGCATTCCCGTGTCTGTTCCTAACCCTTTTCAACTGGGAGCTCTGTGGGTGGGGACTCCATGGCCACAGTAGCAAAACTGTCTCTTCAGAAAGTTAGATGCAGGGGCCCATGGCTCAGTGCCTCTAGGCCAGTGCACAGATGTTCACAGTTTAAAGACAGGGCCAGAGGGCACAAGGTGACCCCAGGGCGCCAGCGGGATCCCAGGCAAGGCCTGGCGGTCTGTACCTTCCCTCCGGAAACTTGAGCTGGGACAGGGCTAGAGGGCCGTAAGACTAGTGAGCTCGGGCTCCAACATAAGCTCCTTGGCTCTGGGAGGGCATCAGGCATGTTGCTTCTCAGAAAGGTGCATGGGTGAGAAGGAAAGTCCCTGCCACTCTGCAAAGAGGAGAAAAGGGAGGGCTGGAAGCAGAGGCTGCAGAACAGGTGCTCACTAATTCATCAGACACCGGCCCAGCAGCCTGTGAGTGCCAGGCGCTGCTGGGTGCTCCAGGTACAACAACAGAAACCCGGGGCACCTCTTGTGGACGTTCCCTCCTAAGTGGACCTGGGCTCTGTCTCCCAGGCTTTAAGACCCACGAGTCAGGTGGAAGACAGTTCCAGGGGCCTTTATTCGCGTGTTTTTCCTCTCCCTTTACCGCCTCCTTGGTCTTTTTTGTCTTTTGTGGCAGGACTGGTCTCTCGCAGCGGCCGTCTGTGCTTCGCAGCGTCTGGGAAGGGATTATCGTGAGCGGAGCATGCAGGCTTTGGTGAACAGAGCCGAGCTTGGTTTCAACATCTAATTCAATTTGTTCTGCCGAGATTGAAATATGAAATGGTTGCCAGTCATACGTTCAAAGGACGGGGAAGGGAGAGTGAGCGCCTGCTGAAATTTAAATTTTAATGAAAATGACTTTAACCCTTCGGAACACCTTACAGAAATGGAACACATTCTTCCATCCTGGGACAAAAGCCTCTCGGGTTACATCTTCCACCCACTTCTCTTGCTGAGCCTCACTAATAGTGTGTGATCATTTTCTTCCAGCAGTATTAATCATAAGAGACTAATAGAGTACTCACTTAATAATAACGTGATCGTCCATACTGTTTGGGCTGTTGAAACAGGCACCGTCTGTAGGTGACTCCCCAGCCCAGGCACCCCGGTAGATGCACTCATCACACCCAACACCTCCCTAGCTCCTTTCACTGCTGGGAACAGTCGTCTGTGTTGTGTCATGTCTGGCCCCTGCGGGGCAGGTCCCGTGCCTGCCTGCTGGGAGCACACCTCATCATGTAGTAGGTGCTTAGTAAATACTTGACCAAGGAGCGAGTCCCCTCCCCTTCTTCCAGCAACTGTTAAGTTTATGGAACACACAGAAATGGAGCTCAGAGAGGTGGATGGCACTCCAGGATAGCCCTGTGCTGAGGGCTGGCAGCAGGCCTCACCCAGCTGCATCTGGTGGGAGCCCAAGCCTCCTCCTGGTGCTCTCCTGTCTTTCCAGAGCAGGCGAGGGCGGCTCCTGTGTGTAGGGGCTGGGCCCTGTGCAGGGTTGTGGATGTGTACCCTGTATTCTCCCCTGTGCTGTAGACTGTGCTTCTGTCCCCACTTTATAGCTGAGGAGTCGGGCACAGAAGCTAAGGCCCCCATGTGCCCCTCTCGGGCTCCCAGCTCAAGGTGTCATGGGTGAGGGATCCCTTTCTCCCCCCCAGTAAGGTTCCTGCCTGCCACAGAACTTCTAGTGTTTTGTTTCTAAATATCATCAGTCCCAGGCCAACTGAGTGAGTGTATTTGCTCAGTATGGTTGTGGACGGCACCAGACACTGCCCTGCCCAGGCCCAATGGGGTTCCGGGAGAGAGAGCAGGGGTTGGGAGGCAGCCCTGAGACTCACTCGGGGACAGTTGGCTTCTGAAGACTGAACCCTCAGGGGAGAAGTTTCAACCTGAAGCCCCCAGCAGCTGTGACCATGCCTGCTGCCCTTAAAAGAGAGACCACTGTATACCACATACATTCCCAGCCTCAAATTGACGGGGAATGTAGGGGGACCCAGACACAGATGGGCAGACTGTTTCTCTAGCCCCAGCAGTCTCCTTTCTCTCTGAGGAGAATCTGGGGGGCTGAGAAAGGGCTCCATGAGGGGGTGGCCTGTGACCAGACCTGGGCGAAAGGACATGCTCTGTGTGCTCAAGGGACAGTGAGGAGGTCAGCTGCAGGGTGGGGATGGCACAGGGAGGCCACCAAACTGCCTCAGGCTTGGACGCTGAGCCTGGGCCCGCGGGGCAGAGTGGAGCGGGCCTGATCTGGTATCGTGTTAATGACAGTAGGTTGGACAGGGACCAGAGAAAGCCAGGACAGGCATTCAGAGGTCACAGCAGGACCCAGGAGACGCAACAGTGACTCAGACAGGAGAGGTGGCAGTGAAGGAGTGAGAGGCAGCCCAGACCTATGCACAGGTTGAAGGTGCAGCCAGTGGGATGTACTAAAGATTTGCTTGTGAGCTGTGCATCCTGGCCTAGGTCTAAGCAGTGAAAAGAAGGACGCTAGCGTGTGCTGAGTCCTGCCAGGCCATCACAGGAGCCAGGGCAGGGGCAGTGCGGAACCTGGAATGGGTTTTCAACGCAGTAAGCTGGAAATGACTGGTGGTGGCAGACAGGTAGAGAACTCACCCCAGATACTGGATATATGTCTCAGGCTGAGCAGAGAGGGTTGGACCTAGGCATAACAGGAAATCGACCGTTTTTTGTTAAGGAACCTAAGACAACAGGGAACTCACAGCCCAAAGTAGGCAGACCTAGGAAATCCTAGCTCACAGCTCAGAAGTTTCAAGTTCATTTCAAAGCCAATTTTAGATGGTCCCAAACTTTTGGCTGTGCAACCTCTTTTCAGAATGAAAGTTTGGAACCCCAACCTAGAAAGCAGTTAAAGCAAGAACTGCTTTGTTCCAAGTCAGTGTCCAGGGCCTGGACCCCACAGACACATCCTCCCCTCAGCACCTTAGTCTCCCAAAGCACAGAGCATGGACCTCTATGATTCAGGAGATGATTTGGGTGGCCCACAAACTTTTTTTTTAGTTTTTAATTTATGAGTTTTTCATGTGCACACCAGAAATACAGACCTATAACTAGCTCATCAAACCTACGGTTTTGCCAGGCTGTAAGGTAGCAGTTCTCAACCTATGGGTCGCGACCCACAGGAACTGTATTAAAGGGTCACAGCATTAAAAGGGTTGAGAAACACTGCTCTAAGGAATACTAGTGAATTGGTATAAAGAAAACTATTAAAAACATAAATATAGGTATGATGGCTCACACCTGTAATCCCAGCATTTGGGGAGGCCAAGGCAAGAAGATCTCTTGAGGCCAGGACTTCAAGACCAGCCTGAGCAACATAGTGAGACCTTGTCTGTACAATGAAAAATTAGCTGGGCATGGTGGCAGGCACCTGTAGTCCCAGCTATTTGGGAGGCTGAGGCAAGAGAATATCTTAAGCTGAGGAATTTAAGGTTACGGTGAGCTATGATTGGGACACTGTACTTCAGCCTAGGTGATGGAGCAAAACCCTATCTCTAAAATAAATAATATTTTTAATAAAACTAAAGTAGTGAAGATGGGATACAAATGATTGGAATCAGGGGTCATTATATTAAGCCTGTTTGTTTGTTGGTTGGTACTGTGGCTTGGTTTTGTAAATTAATTTCATCGGAACATAGCCACACCCATTTGGTTTACATACTGTCTACGGTTGCTGTATGTGGCAGAGCTGAGTAGTTGGAACAGGCTTGTAGGCTGCAAAGCCTAAAATATTTACCATCTGCCTCTTTGCATCAAGTGCACCAACCCCTGATCTAAACCAGACCCCTCTAATTTTACAGATCAGAAAGCCAGACCCCTGAAGGGGGCACATAGTTCTTTAAGGGTCACAGAATTCCCTGTTCAGGCTCTTCCTACTCTGCCATGTGGGGCCACTTTTTTCTGGTTACCAGCAAGGACTGGAACCAGACTCCCTGGATTTGAATCTCAACCCTGCCCTTTACCCATAGCGTGGCCTTGAGCAAGCCCCTTGACCTCTCTATGCCTTAGTGTTCTCACCTGTGAACCAAGATCAGCTGCTGGACAGACTCGTTAGGGATGGGAGGATTAAGTGAGGACTGAGAATGGTGCCTGCCTCATGTAAGTGCCACCCAAACCTCCTGTTGTTACCTATCCCCCCAACTTGTCTCCCCACATCCCAGAAGGCTCTCCCTGTCCTCTGCCACCCAAGAGGCTGAAGTATTCCAGTGCAAGCCCTGGGCCAGGGACCAGCAGGGAAGTGAACAGGGCCCTACAATCTAATTATAGCATTGCCAGGAGCCAGGGCACATTCCCCTCCAGCTTCCTTAATAAACCCCACTTCCCCTTAATTGCAGCTTTCATGAAAATGATCCACTGGGGCCATGGTGCCCCATCCTTGAACTGAGGCCAACAGCAAACATTTTGTTGTCACACAGATTTCCGGATAGCAGCTGCTCCTACCTTCCCTGAAACTGTCAGGAGCCCTCCCTTGTCCCAGTCCACAAAAAGATTCCAGGCAATGCTATTCCTGCCACCTTGTCCACCTGCAGCTTACAGAGCACTTCTGCCATCGGGCATTCAGCTGAGTCACAGGCAGGGACCATCACTCCCATTGCACAGGGGACGAGACCAAGGGTCCAGGAAATGAAGTGAACCACTCTTTGAGGAGGCCACGTTCATGGCCAGTGTTCCAGAAAGGTGCCAGAAGAAGGCAGCCCCCTTTCACCGCCATGGTCAAAGACCATCCTCTGTGTCCCCTTTGGCTTTGAGAAAGAAGGGCAGGAGGTGGGTAGGTGGTGGTCCATGTGAGGCATAGCCGGAAATAACTGCTTCCCATTAGTGGTTCTCAGACTGCAGTCCCCAAAAGTGCTGGGATGTGGGGCTGAAGGGGGAGGGGTCCAGACCCCACAACCCCTCCCCCACCTCATATTCATATTCTAGGTCTCAGTACCCCAACTCTTGTAGTATAAGCATCTCGCAGCAATAGGTGTGGGTTGTGGGCTACTTTGTGGACGCTTCTTCACCTGGTGCTCAAAGAACAGCAGCCCGTGTCAAAGATAGGGGACAGCTGGCTGTGTTGACCTTGCAGAGTAACAGTGTGGTGGTTAGGGTATGCTTCAGCTGCTGTGACAAACCCAAACATCAGTGGGCCTAAATAAAATGGAGGATTCTATCACGTGACAGTCAGAAGGGGTAAGCAGGCCTGGTCTGACTACAGGAGGGACATGGCCCCTCCTCTGGCTGGGTGGTGTCACAGTGGGGTGCCTCCACGGTCCAGATGGTGCCCCACTGTGCCGCCACCCAACTAGCAGGAGGAGGAACAGGAAAAGAGAGGGCTTGTCCTGCCCCTCAAGGACACAGCCTGGACTTGCTCACACCCCTTTGTCCAGACTCGCAGGGGTCCTCAAACATTTTAAACAGGGGGCCAGTTCACTGT
This sequence comes from Loris lydekkerianus, assembly GCA_963574355.1. NCBI lineage: Eukaryota > Metazoa > Chordata > Mammalia > Primates > Lorisidae > Loris > Loris lydekkerianus. The sequence goes on from CAUYPK010030401.1 coordinate 54,893, forward strand.
TGCTCAGATCGTTGGAGGGCTGGACTATACTTTAAAAAAAAAAAAAAACTATGAACAAATTCCTATGCACACTGCACATATCTTATTTTGAAGTAAAAAAACAAAACGAGAACAAATACAATCACACTGCCTCATGTGGCCCGTGGGCTGTAGTTTGAGGACCCCTGGTCCAGAACATGTTTGCAAGGTCCAGTCTAGCTGCAAGAGATGTGGGAAATGGTCTTTCTCCTGGGCAGCTGTAGGCCCCTCTGAAACATGCAGCCCCCTCCACAGGAGGCAGGAAAACAATGCTTCAGGGTGGCCAGCAGCTTCAACCACAGATGCAGTTGAGCATCTGTTCTTTATTTCCACCTTTTGAGCTGATTTTAGAACCTAACCCTACATTAGCACCATTTAAAGATTCATAAATCTGATGTGTTCATCAGATTCTTAGCCCAAGAAAAGTTAACCCACTTTTCCTGCCCCATTAACTTACGTCAGTGAAAAGCCCCAAAGTAATGTGTGAATCTTGTTGCTTACACACAAAGACGAAATGCCAGTTTTCAGGGTGGGGGGGCTGGGGAATAAAAGCATCAAGTTCTCCCCATGTGTCTGGACAAGTATACCCTTGGGGTATTAGCTGCACAGAGGCGACCTTTTCCCTAAAGCCCTTTCTCAGGTCTACAGAGGGACCTTCACTGACAGTAGTAGTATATTAACTTCCCACTACTGCTGTAATAAAATACCACAACCTGGGTGGTTTAAAGTAACAAAAAGTTACGCTTTCCCAGCTCTGGGACCCACACATCTGAAATCAAGGTGTCAACTGGGCCATGCTCCTTCCAAAGGCTTTAGGGGAGGGTCCTTTTCTGCCTCTCCCAACGTCTGGTGGCACCTGTGTCCCCTGGCTTGTGGCTGCATCGCTCCAAGCCTCCATCCTCACATGGCTTCTCTGTCTCAAATCTCCCCCGTTTTTCTCTTCCAATGACATTTGTCCTCGGATTTAAGGATCGCCAAATAATCCATGTTGATCTCATCTCAAGATTCTTAATTATATCTACAAAGACACTTTCCCCCCCAATAAGGTCATATTTACAGGTTCCAAGTGGACATAATATTTTTTGGGGGAAAATCATCATTCAACCCACCACAGGCAGTCTGAGATCCTTTCCCCTGTTCAGTAAGAATTTAGCAAGCACCTTCTACTTGCCGGCCCTGAACTGGTGGCTGGCAGTCCGGTAGTCAGCACAGCATTTAAGTGGCTTCTCCCCTCACAGGATTCATGGTCCATCTGGGGAGGTGGCCAAGCAAGAGGGTGTTGTGGTACCAGGGGAAGCAAGGAAAGAGCTGGTGGTCAAGGAATCCAGAGGAAGACCAAGGAGAGGCTTTTGAACTGTCTAGTGGGTGAGTGGTGGCCACCCTGCAGAGCAGACTTGCCCTGAGGACAGTGGGGAACCCCTGAAGGTCTCTGAGGAAAACAGCAGCAATGTCCAGCTACCTGTGAAGCCACACCTTGACACTCAGGGGCACACCCCCACAGCTCTGTTCCTCTGTGGTTACTCACCACCTTGTTAGAAAGAGCATACTCACCGTAGGAAGCCCAACCTGTTCTCTCCCTGCAAGACAGAAGCTGTGGTTGCAGGAGGCTGCTATATGTCCCTGAGCATAGGATACGTGCCATTCCAGGGACCCGGAGGGAGTGGGGGGTGGGAGAATAGAGAGGCAGGCCCATGGTCAGGGTGAGAGCACCTCCAGGCAGGACTTTTCAGCAGCACAGCACAGGGCACTTAGAATATTTGCTTGATGAGTGAGCTTACACAATCGGAAACACATCTGGCTTGCTGAGGACTGCAGTGAGCACAGAGCCCCACTGCAACTATAAATGCTAGTTAGATTGCAAGAGACAGAGGTCGTTATTTCTCTGCCTTTCAAGCAAAGGCCTAAAAGCTCATCCCAGCATATAACTTAAAGAACAAATGTGGGAGCCCAAGGCCATCATAGCAATAGTGGCACCATCATTGAGCCTTTTTCTGGGCCAGACACCATAAACCAGATAGTCTCCACAACAACCAGAAGACACGAACTGTTGTCCCCATTTAACAAATGAAACTAAGGTTCGAGAGGAGACAAGCCTTGCCGAAGGTTGCAGGGATATTAGTAGGAGTTGGGAGACTTTTAACGTCCTTTACTCTGCCCACAGTGAAGCAAAGAAATAAAGAACATTGGTATTCAGTTTGCAGTCCAACCCACAGTAATGTTCCCTTCTCTCTGCACCCCCGCCAACCCCTGTAGGTTTGGGACTTTGTGATGTAGGCAATTCTCACTGGGATTAGGTGCTATGGTGCTATCTCAAAGTGGTTTTGATTTGCATGTCTCTGATGATTAGGGACAATGAGCATTTTTTTTTTTTTTTTAGAGACAGAGTCTTACTTTATCACCCTCGGTAGAGTGCCATGGCGTTATAGCTCACAGCAACCTCCAACTCCTGGGCTTAGGCAATTCTCTTGCCTCAGCCTCCCAAATAGCTGGGACTATAGGCTCCTGCCACAACGCCCGGCTATATTTTGTTGCAGTTTGGCTGGGGCTGTGCTCCACGTGCCACCCTTGGTATATGGGCCAACAATGAGCATTTTTTAATATGTTTGTTGGCCATTGGTCTGTCTTCTTAGGAGAAGGTTCTACTGATATCTCTTGGCCAGTGATTAATTAGGTTGTTTGCTGATATATATATATATCATACATATATATATATATCATACATATATATATGTATATATATATACACCATGGAATATGATTCAGCCATAAAAAAGATGGAAACTTTACATTTTTTGTATTTCTCTGGATTAAGTTAAAGAACATTCTCCTTAGTTAATTATCTCAAGAATGGAAAAGCCAGCACCCTATGTACTCAATACAAATTTGAAACTAGTAGATGAACAACTGTAGGCCCACATGGGAGAAAAACACAATTAAATCAAGTGGGTGGAGGGAGAGGGGTCTGGATAAACTCCCACATAATGGATACAATGTGGGGTGTACGGCATACCTCATGAATAACCACTCAACTACAACTCAGATGCTGCCTAACACATGTAAACAATATGACCCAATCATATTAATCTTTCTATTAATCTGACATTTTTTAAAAAATTTTAAAGGAACATTGGCTCAGCACCTATATCTCAGTGGCTAGGGCACCAGCCACATATACTGGAGCTGGTGGGTTCAAACCCAGCCCAGACCTGCCAAACAATAATGACAGCTGCTACCAAAAATAAATAGTCAGGTGTTGGTGGCAGGTGCCTGTAGTCCCAGCTACTTGGGAGGCTGAGGCAAGAGAATCACTTAAGCCCAAGAATTTGAGGTTGCTGTAACCTGTGACACCCTAGCACTCTACCAAGAGCATAGTGAGACTCTTATCTCAAAAAAAAAAAAAAAAAAAAAAAATTAAAAAAGAACATTATTATTCAAAGAATAGTTAGTGACTATCTCCATGGGAATCTGGCTATGAGGGATGGGGAGCTTGTTAAAATTCAGATTACCAGGCCCTCCCATACCTCTTGTAGCTGGTGCACAGGTATTAATGGGATTTAGGTTTAAAACTCTGCACTAAACCAGGCACCTTATTCCCTGTCCCAACCCCTGCAATTTGTCTGTATCCTGGTTTCGGATCCTTTGCTATGAAATATGCATGTATATTTTCTGCCTTAGTGTATCAGATTCTTTGCTATAAACATAGGATATACGTCTTATCAGACAATCACATTTATAAAAGAATACTATATATAAGGCTGCCAAGAAGACTTCAATGGGTTCCAAAAAGAGGAAATAACATTGATCACATCTTGTGACCACATGCAATAAAAGTAGAAATTTGTACCCAAAAAGTAGGAGAAAGAAAAGCTCTTATAAATTAAAATATTTTTTCACAAAACACAAATACTGAGGGCAGTGCCTGTGGCTCAGTGAGTAGGGTGCTGGCCCCACATACCGAGGGCGGTGGGTTTGAACCCGGCCTCGGCCAAACTGCAACAAAAAGATAGCCAGGTGTTGTGGCAGGCACCTGTAGTCCCAGCTACTTGGGAGGCTGAGACAAGAGAATCGCCTAAGCCCAGGAGTTGGAGGTTGCTGTGAGCTGTGACGCCACGGCACTCTACCAAGGATGATAAAGTGAGACTCTGTATCTACAAAAAAAAAAAAAAAAGAACACTGAAGCATGGTATCTATAATCCCAGTACTTGGGGGCTGAGCCAAGAGAGTCATCTGAGGCCAGGAGTTCTAGACCAACCTTAGCAACATAGCAAGACTCCATATCTTAAAAAATGGAAAAATTAGCTGAGTATGGTGGTTCACACCTGTGTACTAACTACTTGGGAAGCTGAGACAGGAGGATTGCTTGAGCCCAAGAGTTCAAGGCTACAGTAAACTATGATCATCCCATTGTACTACAGCCTGGATGACAGTGTAAGACCCTATCTGTAAAAAAATAATAATTAATTAAAATAAACACTAAAATTGCAGAATATCATTTTTTAAAAAGTAATAAAAATACTCAGGGTTCTGATAACAGCTAAAGCTATGCCTAGAGGAAAAGTCATAGCCTTAAACACCCACTATGTGTACATACATAAGCAGTAAGCTCTGCCAGTTGTAGTCATCCCTTGCCACAATAATCCAGCTTAATGAACAATAACAAGATTCAGTGGCTTAAAACATTTAAGCTTATTTATCTCAGGAGTCTGAGGTAGGTTGAGCAGTCCTTGTCTCAGCGTGGTCATTCATGTCTCTGCCTTCAGCTGCAAGTTAAGTAGGTGGATTTGCAGATCTTAGCTGGGCTTTCCCTTATCTCAGAGCTGTCTCCTTGTCTTGCCTGGCCTTAGCTAGACTGACTTAATACTGTCATCCTCCACCCGGCCAGCCCAGGCATCTTCTCATGGAGAAAGCAGAGGAGCAAGTGAGGAAGAGCTGTTCAAAGCCTTTAGTGCCAAGTTTTCTATTACCCCATTGGCCAAAGCAAGTGGTAGAGCCCAAAGTCAGCAAGAGAGGGGTCTATCAGAAGGCATGAACATGGGGATAGCAACAGGTGAAATATGGGGGCTGTGAACACAGTCTCCCACCCACTCTGAAATGTATCTTGTATCTATCCCACTCCTTGGTCATCATCTAAGCACCAACCCTTATCTGTTGCCTGGATTGTCAGGACAGCCTGCTTCCCCCCTTTCCTCTCCACTTTCCCCCAGTTACTACCTGCTTGTCCTTTGGGTCTGGGCACCACTTCCTCTGGGAAGTCTCCACTGGCCCAAACTCAGGTGCCCTCCTCTGGGCCCCTGTAGGGCACTTCCCACACTGTGCTGTAGAGCCACCCAGGTGCCAGCTCTTGGAGGAGAGGGGCTGTGTCTTGCTGATAACAGCATCCACAGCAGGAGGCACCCACTGTGTATTTGCTAGCATCCACATAGCCCCTAGGCTGGCCCTTAGAAATGAGACGTTCAGAGACTTTTCATTGCCCAACCCAAGAAAGTTCTAGCCAGAAGATGTGCTCACCCTCCCCCACAGTTGTCATCTGACCTCAGGAGCCTTCACAATGTCAAGGGACCCAGATGGCACTCCTCGAGCCCCAGGTGAGAGTGGTCCCACAATTTAATTCCCTCCTTCTATAAGGGTCTATGCTCTGACTTTGCTCTTCACTATAGTTCATCCTGCTGGATCGTCATAGCCAGGTGGGTCCCAGAACCACCCAGAGGTCACTGGCAGGTTCCCCGTGGCTGGACAGCCTGCAGCCCCTTCGGGCTCAGCCAACCCCTGCAGCCTCTGCCTCCTACTTGGATGCCCTCAGATTGCAAATGGTGCTCATCCCAGGCTCATGGGTGCCCCCAAAGTCCTTTAACAGCACAAACCAATTCATTCCAGTTCCCCAGACTTAGTCCCTGGGCAACCTTGGAATTCAGAAATCTGAGTTTTAGATTTAGCTGCATTTCTCTGCATTCTGGCTCCTCTCCAATTCCCTGGGCACCCCTACCCCTGGCCTTGATCTCAGAGCCCTAAATCAGGAACGAGTGGTACTACCTTTCCCCACCACTCAGCTGGTGTGGCCTCGTTTCTTGGGGGAGATGGAAAGCCACTTCCTCCTTGTTCCCGCTCAGAGAAGCCCAGATTTTAAGCCCCACATCTGAAAAGCAGCTCCGATCCCCCATTCTCTCTCCTGCGCAGTTAGGCAGGTGATCTACTTAGAAGTTCAGTATATGCAAATCTGTCCTCCGCCCTCCAGCTGCTGTGCTCAGTGAAGCCATTTGCAAAATGAAAAGGGACAGGGAATAGGAAGGGGGTGCAGTGGGCTTTTTCTGTCTTCTGGGTTGACTGTATTTACTTTTATTGCATCTTGTTTGAGAGTCTCAGCTTCTGGAGAGAAAGTTGCTGGCCCCTCAAGATGAGATTAGGGTGCCTCCAAGAAGCCCAAAAGCCCTTGGGTGAGTTCAGGCTCCTTCCTTTAACCTGGAACTGCAGGCTCAAGATTCTCTTTTCATGTTCCTAAACCTGGGCATTTGCTCCCACCATCTGAAAACCAGGAGAATAAGCCTGCTCCCTTCAGGAGGGGTGCCAGGGCCCAGGAGATGTGTATTGGGCCCCAGCAGGTTCTTGGTTTGTGGGAGATAATTGCACCATTTGTTTCACTGAGTTTTGCCTGGCAGCGGATGCTGAGCAGGTCCAGGCCCCATGGAGTCACCCCCCAAACATTCAGAACCAAAATGGCAAACAGTGGTGCCTGTGAAATGTGTGTGGTGCCATGTGCATGAGAGCATGACGGTGCTTGTGCAGAGGGGGCCGAGCAGGATGCCGCTGTGCATAGGGCAGAGGAGGTTTAGGAGGGAGGAATGGCCTAGGCGGAGGTGAGGTTCTGAATCTATGGCTGCCACTCCCAACCACCACCCCTTAGCCCGTAGCCCCTCCTCGGCGTCACTCGGCCAGTACCTCCACGGCCCAGAAAGGAACGCTGTCAGCCAGAGGCCCCTCCCAGTGTACTGTGCTATCCCCAGAGAGGGGCCAACGTCACAGCACAGGGCTGTGCTGTCCTTGGTGGCCTGGCCTCTTCCCCAGGCAGGGAGTCACATGGCAGCTGACTGAGGTTTAAGACGTGTCCATTCATGAATATCAATCAGGCCTGGTAATTCACAGTAAGTGAGATCCAGATTGACTAATAAGCAAGGCTTTCACCCCAAACTGGGTCTGGGGAAGGAGAGTGGCAGCGGCGTGTGGCGGGCAGGTGTGGGCACAATGTGACCAGAATTGAAAAAACCATATAGCAGAACTGCAGACAGCAAGGTGGCCCTCGGTCGCTCACATGTCCTGCCACAGCACATGTGCAGCCCAGGGGAGGGCTGCAGGTCTCCTCAGAGCAGGAAGAGGAAGCTGCTCGCTCCAGGCAGGGCTGGGGAAAAGGTGTGTCTGATGCCCACCCTGGCATCTGGCTGGGATCAGGTATGTGGGGGGCCTGCCATTTCCTCTCCATCTCAGCCGAGAGCTAGGCACTGCTCTCTAGTTGTGTGGTCCAGTCCATGATCCTGGGAGAGATGAGTTGCCTGGGTAGGCACTGTGTTCCGGGAGGGTGTGACCCTCCCTCCCCACCGTGGGCCCTGGGAGTGGAAGGTGACATCCAGCCCTGTTCTGAGCACTTAGGGCCAGCATTCTAAATTGTGGACAGTTCAATTAAAATCCCAGCTCTACCGTTTTACCAGCTCTGTGACCTCAGGAAAATTACCTAGGTATTACATGCCTCAGTTTCCTCTTCTGCAAAATAGAAATGGCAGGAACACACCCTTCTGGGGATGTGAGCTTTCACACATCTCACAACTGAGCGAGCCTGGGTGTGCGACCACCCAGTTGTGTGACTCAGGAACACACTCTCCCAAGGATGTGAACTTTCACACATCTCACAACTGAGCAAGCCTGGCTGTGAGACCGCCCAGCTGTGTGACTCAGGCAGGACACGGCAACTCTCTGAGCCACATCCTCGTCTGCAGGGCAGGACCAGGAGGCTGAAACAATGAAATGAACATTATAAAGCCCCCTGCACGTTGTGGGCATTTGGTGAAGGTCACTTCCCCCCTTTCCTCTGCCTCCCCCACTGTAGACTTGGTTCATCCATGAGCCTTTGTGATCGGCATCCTTGCCCTCAATGGAGGTTGATTCCTGTGGCCTTCACTGCCCAATGTGATGGGCAGGCACCATTCTTACCATCCTTACCTCCAGTGAGGAAGCAGGACCCCACAGGGGCAGGTGACTCACCCAAGACCTCACAGCCCGCGGTGGGGCAGATCTGTGTTCCTGCCTGCTGCTGTAGCCCTCAGCCTGCTGGGTCCCCTCTGCCTGTCATCGCTCACACACACCTGCTGTCCTGCCTGCCGGACAAAGTGATAACAAGACTCTGGAAACTGGAAATTTGCCTCCAGCCCCCAGATGCAGGCTGCTCACACACTGAGAGGAGCATTTAGATTTTTAACAAGCGCTTAGGAGAAGGATTTGCACAGAATAAATTGTGCCAAATCCTTTGCCTTCCTGGTGCAGCACTGTTTTGGTGCCACAGTTCCTAACTGCTGGGTTATCAGACACGCACTCACTCTCCCACTCATCTTGTCCCCACATCAGGGTGGGAGCAGCTCACCTCCCAGTGTTCTGCCTCCAGCCACAGAGCCACTTCCCTCAAGGTCAATGGCTAACCCAGAATAGGGACTTGAGACTTTCGGGACCCCCTTTAGAAGACCCTGCAGCTTGAGGCTGGAGTCTGAGTCCTGAGGACGGCAGCCCTGTTTCTTTGAGAGCTGAGTTCAAGGTCCTAAGGAGTGCTATTTTTTCCCCATTTTACCATTAAGAAAACTGAGGCTCAGGGCTGTGCCAGGGACTTCCCAGGGTCACACAGCTCAGAAGAGGTGGGTGTGGGTGGTGTTCCTATCAAGTCCATCTGACTTCTAACCCCAACATTGGCCCCAGCTGAATTCCTGCGAGAGAGAGCTGGTGCATTTGTTCTTTCAGCAGGCTCGACACGTACTAGCACTTTTCATGGGCAAAGCCTAGCCTTGCAGTCCATGGGGAAGAGAGTGGACACAGCCCCTGGCTCATGGAGCCCCCAGACAGTTGGGGGAGCAGGTGGATCTAGCGATTGTGAAGACTGAGAATGCTGAGGTCAGGGTCCCGCTGGGGCTCTGAGGGGCATGAATGTGTCTGTGCGTGCACACGTGTGTGGAAAGGGACAGGAACCCACAGACACACAGTTCTGCGGTCATCCCAAGCTTAGCCTTGGTCTTCAGAAAGCATAAGCCACCACCTAGATGGCAGCCAGGGCCCAGATTCAGTGTACCCAGGGGCACTCCCCACCCTCTGCTCCATGGCAGAAATGCAGCCCCACCACCTGCCTCTGGGATGCTTATTCCCCCATTCTGTCTCTGCAAAGAGGGGATCTGTTCATATGGTAAAAGTGTACTGAGAGCCATCTAAGTGCCAATCTGTGTTCTAGGCACTGGGGATACAGCAGGGAAGAGAACAGACATAAAGGCCCACCCTCCTGAAACACATCCCACCAGGGCAGACAGACATTCAGCAGGTAAAAATGCAATGTGATGTCAGAGAGAGAGACACCTTCCCAAGGTGGTAGGGAAGCCCCTTCTTCACACAGGACCAGGGATTGCCTCCATGGGGGTCTGTGAGGATGAGCCAGAAAAAAGAGTGTCCACAGGGCCTCCCGCCCAGGGCCTGCACATAGTAAGTGCTCAGTGAACAGCAGCTGCCATGGCAATGCTGATCATTGTTGCTGTTGCATTCCTATTCTCAGTCCTATCGATTCTTAAGCAGATACCAGGTCAGCTCGAAATTTCCCCGCCTTAACTGCAAAGATGGGTGATTTTCATGGGGGGCCATGGGGAATAGACGGGCCAGCTTTCCACCTCTGCTGACTTTTCTTTGCATCTCAAGTGGGCATCGTTACCTCCAAGATGGGAGAGAGTACAATGCAGACCCTGTGGGTAGGGCAGGCACCTGTCCCCGGTCTGAGGGTGTCTGGTGCTGGCGGCTGGAGAGGGTTTGCCATCAGAGCTCTGGAGGCCCAGCCACTCCTGCCTCCCATGAAACACTGGGTGGTTTCTCATTTTCCCCTTGAGTAGTTTCACAACCCAGTTAAACCTGCAGCAAAGGCTGTCTGGGATGGAGACCCAAGCCTGGAGAGAGGTGCTGGGGAGGGGGGAATCAAATAACACCCCCACTGTGCCCTGCCCCCACCCCACAAAAAACATTAACCAGGAAGAGTTCAAGGGAGAAAGTGATTTACAAACAACACTAGCCTTGGCTCTTCCCCTGGAGTCAAGATGAGTATTCACTAAATACACAAATATACACAGCACATAGATCCTACTCTGGGCATTTATTTTGCAAACTGAGAGGCAGATTGCACAAAGACACCCTGTTCCTGCTCCTTATCTTTTAAAGCAGAGATTTGCCCCCTAGTTCCTTTCCCTCAAGAGAGGTTCGGCTGCAGAAATGTTCTTGTTGATTGGGATACTCTCGGGCAACCAGCCGGAACAGGACCATCTTCCATAGCAGGGGTTGCATGAAAGCCGAAAGCGACACCCTCGGAACCTCTCCTGCACTAGATGCTTATATAGCCCTGTCTATAACCAATTGTGCGAGGCTACAATGCCCATTTACCAGACGCAGGAACTGAGACTCAGGTATAGCAATTTGCCCAGAATTGGCAGAGTTGGGCTTCAGAAGGCCCCTGGGTCTGTCTTACTCTAAAGTCAGTGCTTTTTCCAGAAGATACCATGATGGGCAGGAGCTGTGGGGGTGTAGCGGGGGGAGGTGGAGAATGAGCTCATTATCTTGCAAACGATTTCTGGTCCAAGGACCAGGCAGTCCTTGCCACAACAGCCACAACAGCACGGATTTACCTTTGGGCTTACTGGTCCCCGCCGCAGCCCACTTTCAATCACTATCAGCAGCTGCAATGAGATCCTCCTGCCAGCGTGGACCCAGGCCCACAGGCAGGGGCAGGTGCCACGAGTGGCCATCAATGGGAGCTTCCTCTTCCCTCTTGGGGCTGTGGAACCAGATTGACCAGGGGCCATCTGGGCTGGGCTACACCAGCTTCTTGAAGCGTGTCAAAGTGTCAAAGGCTCCTGGGGGCCAAACAGCCACCATATCCTGCTGGCTTTGTCCAGCCACCAGAGCCACCTTGCTGTCCTTCCCGTGCTCTCTGGCCCCTTGTTTTCTGCAGGCCTCTGCTCATCTGTGGCCTTATGGGGGAGGCCGTCCCTTCCATCCTGCGTAAAGTCGTGTCCCCTAACACACTCTACCCCCTGACTCGCTGCATTGTCTTCCTAGCACTTATCACCCTCTGACATATTTTATTTGCGCATTGTCTATCCCTCCTGTCTCCCCTAATTAGAATGTTCCATGAGGGCAGGACATGTTACCTTGGTCACTACTGAGTCCCCAGTGCCTGGAATGATGCCAATGATGGGACAAAGGCATGCAGCTATGGAGGCAAGGAGTCTGTGCTGTGGGCAGAGAGCACCTCGTCCTCCCTCCTTGGTCACCAACAACCCTTCTTATCCCCACTTTACAGACCAGAAAACTGAGGCTCTGGGGGCTGAGTGTCTCACAGTTCAAAGGCAGAAAACCAAGTAAGTCTCCTTGACACCAAAGTGGCCATTCCACACACATGCAGAGAACCCCCATGTCACCCTTCAGGGGCACCAGCATGACAGGGAACTTTGTCCTACACACAGAAGACAAGTTTGATGCTTGACAAGCTGATGCTTTCAAAAGAAATACACAAATTAAAAATAAAAAGGGAAATAAAATCAAACAAGAAGTTGGAAACTTGGGTTCATCTGCCTGGCTCCAAGTCCCCAGCAAGGCTGCAGCCGCTGTCTGTGCGGGAGCTGGGAACGGGGCAGAGAGCGGCGGGCTATGGGGTCTAGGGGTTTGCTGGCAGCCGGCTGGCTGGCCTGGACTTAGTTAGAATGCAGCCGTTAGATCGCTGCCTTCTCTCTGATGGCTGCGAGTGATTGACACTTACAAATTACCCAGCCGAAAGTGTCGAGTCTTTGACCCCTGAGTAACATCTTTGGCAAGCCTGAGATTTGCCAGCATTTTGTCATCTAATTACTACAAATCCCTTGAAAATTCACTGGCTGGTGAATTTTTAATGCGGGGCAATTTCAATGTGATGCATGGTCCAGATGGGTTCTCCGCGTTTCTCACCTCTCTCTCTCTCTCCTTCTATGTCCATCCCTCTTTGCTTAACTTAAAAAAAAAAAAAGAAAGAAAAAGAAAACTCACAGAGTTTTGAATGAGCTTTCAGCAAGAGTCCTACCCTGAGAGTTTGGGTGGAGCTGTCTTCACATCTGGTCATTTCCATGCGGTATTCTTTGGAAATGTGCTTACAGATCAGTCTCCAGAAGAGCACCTCACTCCTGCCTCCCAGATAACGTGTGGCTTTGCCCCCTCCCTGTGTTCTCCCCCCACCAGCATAAGAAACAAAGCAGCATAAATAGGCAAACATCCTTCATGACTGAGGCACCTTGTGAGTGGTCCCTTTCCCTAAGCAAGTGGGCTGGTGACTCACTGCAAAGTTGGTTAGAGTCACGTTAAACTCTTGGGCAAAACAACTGTTTCATCACAATTTCTTTTAACCTCATTCTTTAGGTCCTCAGCAGATGATGTTCACTGGGGCAGAGGAGAGATGGCTGCCTTTTGTGGCGCAAAGATGAGATTGTGTCTTGTGTGTTGGGGACGTTTAACTCTGAGACGCCTCCTCAGACCCGGAAGGGGAAGCTGAACTTTCTCTGGCCAAGTACCACCTAACCAGTGCTGTAGAATGAACTTGAATCTTTGACACAGAGGAAGCCAGGCCTGCCAACACTTAGAGTTTCTTTCCCACATTAGCAAAATTATTTTCAAACAGCAAATGAGAAGTGGTCTGTGAACAAGAAATGCAGGTCCCGTTCTCTGAAGAATCATCCCCATCCCCATTCCTGAGTGGTTTTTCAGTATTTCTGATTCTTTTATTTTTCCTCTATGACATGTTTATTGGATTCTTGTTTCTAAATGCAAAACAAGATGCCTTTTAAACTTTGTACCCTGAGCTGCCCCCTGTGTGGACACCTCCCTCAGTGCCAAGATGGAGGGTGCAGATCAGTTTCTGTGTGTTCTAGCTGTTGACCCCGCAGAGATAAGTCCCTTCCACCCCCTCTGCCAGCCGTCTCCACCCCCTCCATCTTTCCCCCTATTCAAGGAAACGAGGTTTTGCCCTTCAGTCCCATTTCTGGTTACATATGTACACCACTGATAAAATATTCCACTTCACCCCTTCTCCCCCGTGGGACCTGCCGTCTTACAGGAACAGGGTTTGTATGACAGCGACCACAACAGAGGATGTGTCACCTGAAAACCATGGTGGGGTGGGGGAGTGACTCTGTCTCCTCTGCTCCTCTTTATTCAAATTCCCTCTTCTGGTTTTGATAACAGCCTCATCGACCTCATTGCTGGAGAGAAAGAATCAGGCTTCCTCCATGGGCTCTGGCCAAGGCCCAGGTGATCACCCTCCTGTCCTCAAGAGGAAGGGAGGATGCCACCACATTCTGGGACACTTGCTTTCTGGCAATGGCCACCTCCCATGTAATTCACCTGGGGCCACCCAGGTCCGTGAAGAAGAGGTGGGTTCTACCCCTCTTGCTAATTAGGCAAGGTCTGTCTGGTTCCCCCTGCCTGGATGCCCTTAACAGCAAAATTGGGGTGGTAGAGATTCGCGCAAAAGCAAGCCTGGCTGGCTGGCTGGAACCCAGCAGTTGGGGGAAAAGGGGCAGGTATTGAGCACAGAGGTAAGGATGTCCATGAAGGATCAAGATAGAGATCTGAGAGTTTCAGCCAGAGGCTCAAGTGACTCCAGATGGTGACTTGGAGGATACCGATTCCTGCTTCCCTCCTTACCTCTTGATTCTCTCACGTCTCCCTTCCTGCATAATGATGTTCCCTAAATCCAGAATATTCCAGAAACAGAAGATGGGGCAGAGGGAGGTTCTTGAGGGTAGAGAGACATCGTTCCCCAGACATTTTTATAACTTCCTTTATCAAAAAGCAACATCTGGTTTTGTTCAGCGTTCCTAGAAGCAGGACTTGGTGTTCTGAAAGCTGGACGTTGGCTCTAGAATCGACATTTATAGAGGTTCGTGATGGACCAGGCATTAGCCTTGGCGCTGAGGGGCAGAGCCGTAGATCCTGTGCTTAAAATAAGATGTGAGGTTAAGAAGATGAGAATGAATTAAATGCAGTTGAAGCTGTGAGAGATGCAGAGGTTTCTGAAAGATTGGAACAAGGTGAGGTTCCAATATGAATGCAACAAGCATTTAATAAACACCTACTAAGTGCCAGGCACTGTGGTGGCAAAGATGAGAGACATTTCCTGATCTTGAAGGGCTGAAGGTCAGTGGGAATGACCTTTGCATGCAGATGACCTCTTAGAAAGCGGGCATCAGAGTGTGATGTTGCCAGGGTGAAAAACAGCCACTGTGGCCTTCACCCGTGCATTGAGACAGTCCAGCTGGTGGCTGGACTGGACAGTTAGCCTGTTTCAAAGTTGCGCATGTGCGTTATGTATAAAATAGAGCCTGGTCTCTCCACGATGTGGCCTGAGATTAGAAGGAGCTAGCCATGCTGGGCCTGTGTTGAAAGAAATGCATCTAGGCCCTAGAATAACATGGCCACAGCAAATGGTTAATTCTGTTATCTGTCTGATGATGCTGCCTGTCTTCAGCCCCGTATTCCCCAAGACAGAAGAGTGAAGCAAAAGGCTGGCGGCAAGATGTAAAGAGTGTCTTTTTTTTCATGCCTTAATATTCCTCCACTTTCTTCTTCTTCTTTTATTGTTTCATTTTGGAATATGTGTGTGTGAGTGTGTGTGTTTGCATGCACGTGGGTTTTGTGTGCCGTTATGACCATTTAAAATTCTGCACCATATTGCAAGAATGGAAAAAAAACGTATCCAATGTACTCAATACTAATATGAAACCAATATATAAACTACATGCCCACATGAAAGAAAAACACAAGCATAGTCTAACTGGGGGAGGGGCGAGGAGGGGGAGGGGCGAGGAGGGGGAGGGGGACTGATAGGATCGCATCTAATGTGCACAATGTGAGGGTGTTCAGCACGCCTCCTGGGTGAAAGGCTCAACCATAACTTGATCTTCACCTTAGAAATGAAAATAATGTAACCTAAACATGTGTACGCTCATATTAATCTGAAATTAAAAAAACAAATTCTGTGCTTATCTGAGCCATGGGCCCCACCTACACTGTGGGACAACTGGTTGCTTCCAATCCTTTTGCCTTTGCTGCCTTCCACTCACTTCTGCAGCTCCCCTGGCAGCTACGGGTGTCTGAGACAGAATTTCAGCCAAACAGACATAAACATATCTATTAGAAGCTTTCCAGGAAAGTTTTTGTTATCCTCATTAAAAACATAGTGGAACTGTAGGCCTTCTCCCTTCCTTTCTTCTTTCTTCCCTCAACAGATGTGATGACTGGAACTGCTGCAGCTATTTTGCAACCTTAAGGAAAAAGTCAAGAGAATCACAAAGACAAGCAAGGTATTGAGTCCACACCAGCCACCTCCCTCCAGACTCTTCATCACATAAGAACGGATCCCATCTGTTTAAGATGCAGTTAGCTGGCTTCTCTGTTACTTGCTCTTAAGAGCATCCCTGGGCTGATAAATAGAGTAACAATTTGGGTCTTGGGATGGGTGAGTAACAATGTGGGTGAGTCTCAGTTCAAAAGCAACAGCCTTAAGATTCTAAGATAAAGCACGGTGCTTAGAAAATCATCTTTGAAGTTACTGTTAAATACTTAAGTATCTCTATCCAAGTTCCATATTTTTGAGGAGGGCCTAAGATAGACACGGATCCTTATTTTACATCTGGTCCTTATTTTGCCCAAAAGGAAGTTGGGTGTGCAGACATCAGCATGTGAGGACTGCTTTCTGGGGGTTAATTTCTGTATCCATTGAACCTGGATTGGGAAAGTCCAAACATGATGGAAAGAAAATGAGACACAAGAGTAGGAACTCTTCCTTCATGAGCTCCTAAGAAGCCTTCTTGTTACCCCCTGGATTTCCAGGATTTGAGGCATATTGTGACAATAAATGTTTTGTGAATAGGAAAGAAAAGTTAGAGAGGTCCACAGTGTTGGAACCCCCACCCACCCACCCAAAAGACCAATACGCTGGTTTTGTGTTCTCTTAAGAGGCACACATAAATTTTTGTTCAGCGAAGGCATGCACTGTGCTATAAATCATCCAAACTCCGGATATCCTAGAGTTGAGGCCTCAGAATTGTGGATGGTGACAAAGCCCAAATCGCACAGGATGGGGTGAACATGTGAGCCCAAACTCCAAAAATCTGGCATCAGGCAAGCACCAATCCCACTCACTTAATCCAAAGCCAGCTGGGGTCAAGGTCCATTTGGGCCAAGAGAAACCATCATGGCCACAAAGAAGGTGCCAAGGCTGCAATGTAAATGCCGAACACACAGCTCTCTGCCTGAGCATGTGACATGTTAACATTCAATCAACAAACATTTGTTGAATAAATACCTACTGTGTACATACTGCCCTGGGTGCTGGAATCATCTAAGACCAAAGGATTGTTATCATAAAAGATGGATGTCAGGGTAGCTGCCCCAGGAATAATCTATTATATAGATTAAATCTATTATATAAATAGTATATTAATAGAATATACTAACTTCCACATTGACCTCTGGAGAACAGGCTTCTGGCTACTTCTCAACAACAGTATTCTGACAGCTTTTTCCTAACCCAAAGGAAATGTTGGTATTGACACATGTACCATTGAAAATTGGATTTGGAGTGACAGTTCCAAGGAGAAAGGAATAAGATATTATTTAAAATTAAAAGAATATAGACAACAAAAGAACTGAATGCAAATGTTCATAGCAGCATATTTGCAACAGCTAAGAACTAGAAGTATCTCTCAGCAGAGAATGAATAAGTGACATCTTCACACAATGGATTATTGCTCAGCAATGAAAAAGGACAGCAGAACAGGCAAAAACGAAGCTGATAATAGAACAGTGATGATCCTTGGGGAAGGGAGATGTCCATATTTTAATCTGGGAGATGGTAAAAATTCATCCAAATGTGCACATTATCTAATTCAAATCTCAATCCCACACAGGAAGGCTAGAGATATACACACATGTATTTGTGCGTGTGCGTGTGTGTGTGTGATCCAGTTATAAAGCATGTCATGTGATTAATATTGTACCTGGCTGCACAACATGATCACCTGGGGAGATTTTTAAAAATACTCAGAAATTTTAGAATAACTTTTCTGGGACATTGCTGATGTTTTAAAGCTTGGGTAATTTGGATGGGCAACCGAGATTAAGAACTTCTGCTCTAATGAACAAATCCATGATGATTCATGGAGCCTTCATCTTCTAATCTAGCTCTGGGCCCTGGTGTCTGTTAGAGGAAGCAAGATATCAGAAATAATTAAACATTGAGATTGTCTCTAGCTCTGAGAAATCTCCAAAAAGAAGGTGAAATATACCTTATGTCAGGGAAGAAAAGACTTTGTTGAGATGCTGGATCTTAAGTTGGCTGGATCAAACCTAAGCAGGTGGAAAGAAGAAGAGCAGCAGCATTCCAGGGTGGAACAGCATGTACGGAGGCACAGAGGCATCATCCTCAGCAGTATGAAGGGAACTGCCCATGTCCCAGGGTGCAGCCACTGTCTTCCCCTCACTGGACTCTTCACTGCTTCCTCCTCACCTCACCTGACCTTTGTACATCTCTCAACTTACCTCTTTGCAGGGTAATTGCCCTTCCACAAGTCTATGTCCCTGTTTAACCATAAGCTTCCTGCATATCCAGATCAACATATTCACTTTCAAACCACCCAGTTTCTTGGATAGAGTTTCTAATGGGAAGTCACGCTGATCATGGATGGAGTCAGACAGATCTTGCCCAAAGTTGCTCAGATCCTAAGTGTTGGAGATTAACTCAAGATCAGAGCTGGGTGTCATCTATACCTGTTTCAATCCAGTCTCCACTGTTCTCCACTTTGCTCTGTGCCCAGGAGGCTGACACAGTGGACTGAATCTCAGACTGCCTTTTAGTCAGCCAGTTGTGTTTGGCCAGTAGAAGGTGCTGACAGAAGATGGGAGGTAAGGAGGAGAAACACGTTGGGTATGAATTCACCTGCCACCCCTGCTGTGGGGTCACCTTGAATTGATTATTTCCTTTACCAGAAGCCATGGCTCCAGACCAGCAATTCCCTCCAGCAGCCCCAGTCTTTCTATTTTTGTAATCATCCCCCTAAGGAGACTTTTTATTTATTTTTATTTTTATTTTTTGAGACAGAGTCTCATTCTGTTGCCCTCAGTAGAGTGCTATAGCGTCACAGCTCACAGCAATCTCAAACTCTTGGGCTCAAGCGATTCTCTTGCCATAGCCTCCCTTGTAGCTGGGACTACAGATGCCCCCCATACGCACAGCTATTTTTGTTGTTGTTGTTGTTTGTTTGTTTGTTTAGCAGGCTCCAGCTGGTTTGAACCCATCAGCCCCGGAGCATGTGGCCGGTGCCCTAACCACTGAGCTACTGGCGCTGAGCCTAAGGAGACTCCCTTACCCCATGAAATTATAATACTGCAGATAGGCTCAGAGCCTGTAGCTCAGTGTCTAGGGTGCCAGGCACATACACCAGAGCTGGCAGGTTCGAACCCAGCTGGGGCCTGCCAAACAACAATAACAACTACAAAAAATAGGCCAGATGTTGTGGCGGGTGCTTGTAGTCCCAGCTACCTGGGAGGGTGAGGCAAGAGAATCTCTTAAGCCCAAGAGTTTGAGGTTGCTGTGAGCTGTGACGCCACAACACACTACCAAGGGCAACATAGTGAGACTGCCTAAAAGAATAATAATAATAATAAAATACTGCAGATATACTGCATACCTGTTTGTGCTGTGTGTGTATTTGTACTTCATACATAAAAAGTAAGATTTGTTTCACCTCTCAAGAACACAATTTGACCATTTTGTGGGTAAAATCAACCCCTCTTAAGAATGTGCTCTCTGGGTTCCAGTACCCTCCCCCTTGCCTCCTTCTGGCAGAAGTTGCATGAGCTCCTCGCTGTTGCTGATTCGAAGGTGCTTCACTCCCCTTTCTGATGTTTCAACTTCACTCACATGTTAGTTTCTTTATTAAGACCACCTAAGTTACCATTTCTTTCCTGCCAGCATCCTAACTGAGGGAGATTCAGTGAATGAGCCCAGGAATGTTCTGGAAGTAAGATTTGTGAGTTGGGGGTCATTCATAGGTCCCCCTAATCCCCAAACCTCTGCCTTTCCCACTGGCAGTCTGGCATGGCTTGGCCTTTCTCACAGCCAACTACGCTGGAGCCCAGGAGCTTATCTGTGAAGGCTTCACAGCTGCATTTTAGAAACTTGTTGTTTCTCAAGAGCATTTCGAATTTTCTCAGCTGGGTAGAAAATGCACTCCTTTCTAACAGAAAACTAGGACAGATGGGAAGAGGAAGAATTTTAACCTTTGTAACAGGACAGATGATTATCAGCCTCCAACCTGCAGAGACAGCTGCATTCAACTTTGGGTTTGAATGCTTTGCATCTATTCCTTGGAGGAAACAGGTTCATATATTAAATGATCTGTGCTGGTTGGCCAAGAAAACTACTGTCCTATCACCAGTTTCCTTGTGGCCTGGAGGATATTTCTCAGCAGGCATTTTTTCCTAAAGGGAGAGTTAGTGTTTTCGCTTTGGACCTTGAGTCTTGCGAAGTGAGCCACAGATTCACTCCAGAGGACAAGAGAGTCCTTTCCTGCTGGGGAGCCCTTATTTGCCTCTTTTCTAATCTCACTTGCTTCTCTATTTGCTCTCTCTTTGCAATCAGCCCAAATTTCCTAGCTAGTATAGCTAATAATTTGGTGCTGCTTCAAACAACAACAATAAAAAAAAAGGCACTAAAGATATATGCTTGGCACTGTTTCAAGGAGCAGCATCTTCCTCTTCTTGGGGAGATGACAAGAAAGAATGCCCCCTTCTGTCAAAACTCAGCCTCTCCACTATGAACTGCTGCAATTCCACTCTGGCCCCAAACTTGCATATCATCTTCAGCAAAGAATGGACTTGTTTTCTTCTTTTCTTTTCTTTTTTGAGACAGAGTCTCACTTTGTTACTCTTGGTAGAGTGCCGTGGTGTCACAGCTCACAGCAACCTCCAACTCTTGGGCTCAAGAGATTCTCTTGTCTCAGCCTCCCTAACAGCTGAGACTACAAGTGCCTGCCACAATGCCTGGCTACTTTTAGAGACAGTGTCTTGCACTTGCTCAGGCTGGTCTGGAACCTGTGAGCTCAGGCAATTCACCTGCCTCAGCCTCCCAGAGTGCTAGGATTACAGGTGTGAGCCATCTCGCCCAGCCAAAAGAATGGACTTGTGGTTAATTATTAGGGATACAGTCCTTACAAGGCAGTTTAGTAATTATCATTGTTACTTGAGAAAACACCTTGGAAGGTTTCACTCTCTATCCCAGTGATCGATCTCATATAAGACTCTCCAGAAAGGAGTTCTGCAAAACACTGTTTTCTCCATATTCTTGCATGCATTGTTGATTTCTCCATATTATGACATGACCCTTAGGGGCAGCTACCATCCAGCCAGCCTAAGCCTCAATCCACCTCTTTTTCCTGCAACAAGCCTGACTTGCCTACATCTATCCCAGGATGCTCCATAGCCAAAATCCCCATCATATCCTAGGTTAAGGCTGACATGTGACAGCCTTCTCTGTCACAGCCAGGAAGATCTCCAAAGAACAGCAGTTCTCAGACTTTCTAGATCTCAGGACACCTTTACACTCTAAAAACAGTCAGGATCTCAAAGAGTTCTGATTTATGTAGGTTACATCTATCCATATTTTTAGTTTTAGAAATTTAAACTAAGACATTTAAAAAACAATTGATTTAATAATAATAATAAATGCATCATGTATTATCATAACATTTCATGGAAAGCTAATATTTTCTAAACATGAAAATACAAATTTAGAGATAAGAATGGCTTTGTTTTACATTTTTGCCAATGTAATAGAAAATGCCTGGATTCTTAAACCTGCTTCTGTACTCAAGTCTGATGCAATCTGTTGTTTTAGTTGAGGCATATGAAGAGAATCTGGTTGCACAAAAATATAACGTAGAAAAGGGAGAGCCATCCAGATCCCCTAAAGGGTCTCTTGGAACATCAGGAAGCCTTAGAATTTTCAAACCCTAGCTTCAAAAGCAGGTCTTTGCAAGAAGCAGAGAGCTTGTGTTAAGCCCCAGAGGTTCTTACTTATCTGGGGTTAATACCCACCTTGAGTATCTGATGAACGCTTAAGATCTTTGCCTGGTAAGAAAGCCATTTTTAGTGGATGCAAAACAGGTGTGCACATGCATAACTTCAGGGGTTTCACCGACCCTGTCATGCCCATCTCTGACCTTAAAGTGACAGCCGTGGATAGGAGAAGAGAGAGGTCTGGGGGAGGGCCCAGAAGAGTTGCTTTGCCTGAAACATCCCACACTTGGTTCTGCATCCTGAACAAGAACATGGCTCCTCTAATCACTCAATGCAAACTCACATCCAAAGCTAATTAGTAACACCAACAGCTACTACCTGGGGGGCAGTGTTTATGGCATATTGGATACTTTACTCTATTACACACGCTTTTTCTAAGTTACTCCTCATGAGAGCCCTCGATGCTGATTTTATTCCCATTTTACAGATGATGAAACTGGGACCCAGAGAGGGGAAAGTAAGTCATACAACCTACCATAGCAGGATTAGATCAGCTTAGTCTGGTGACAAGAACATTGCTCAGTCTCCAGAGCTAGCAGCTTTACAATTGGGAAGTGTATGTGTGTGTGTGTGTGCGTGCGCTCGCGCGTACAAGCATGCTGGGATGGGGACAGTGTATTCTAATGTGTTCCCTCCTCCACCTGAGATGTCCCAGTAGAGTCTTGGGGCTCCACAGTACATAACTTGAAAACTCTAAATTATGTTTATTGAACACTTTCTAAATACACAGCACTGTTCTAAGTACGTTACATTTTTTAATTCATTTCATTTCCCCTAAAACCCACTGTCCTTAATAGTGCCTGTTTTACACATGGGGAAACAGCTTCAGAGAGGTTAAGTAACTTGCCTGAAGCCACAGAGTAATTGGCAGTGCTAGATGAGAAACTCGGGAGGCACAATGTGTATTTATGTTTGCAATCATGGTGTTTCTGTGGAAAAATATGACAAAGTGGACACTAATCAATTAGTAGTGTTTACTCACAGGGTTGAGAAAACAGACCTTTACTTGCTAAACCTTTGTTTGTAATGTTGGAAATTTTATTTATTTATATTTAATTATGTATTTATTTATTTGAGACAGAATCTCACTCAGTCACTGTGGGTAAAGAGAGTGCTGTGGTATCATTGCTCACAGCAACCTAAACTCTTGGGCTTAAGCAATCCTCTTGCCTCCTCCTTCCTAGCAGCTGGGACTAACAGGTACCTGCCACTATGTCCGGCTAGTTTTTCTATTTTTAGTAGATAGGGTCTCACACTTGCTCAGGCTGGTCTCGAACTCCTGACCTCAGGTGATCCGCCTGCCTCAGCCTCCCAGAGTGCTAGGATTACAGACTTGAGCCACTACAGATGGCCTACGTTTGAAATTTTAAAACAATGAAATAAAGTAGAAATTTAAAACAGTAAGTCAATAATAGTTTGCTTGCTGACCTGGGGAGCAGGTCCCGAGCATGTCACCTAGTGTGTGGGTGTGCATGAGTGAGTATATGTGTGGTGCAGAGGGGGAAAGAAACTTTCAGAAAGCCACAGCCTGGGAGAAAGGTTGCCAGGTCCTGGGCACAACAGGCTAGGGGGCTAGGTGAGCCTGAGGAATCACAGGTGCCTCACCACCATGCTAACTCCCCCTGATGTCCTACAGGTATGCACCCACATGTGGTGGACATTAGGGTGCCCTCAGCAAAATCTATGGGTGCCTCAAGCCACTGGAATCTGCTATGGCTATGGGCCTGGTCCTCCAGGGTGCTCACAATCACCCCACGGGTGTGAACACCCCCTGCAGAGTCTCCCCCCTCCTCAAGTTCACAAGACAGGAGAGTCTCATTTTCACCCGGGAGACAGCCTGTCTGTTGGATGGCTGGGAGCCTCCTTCTATTTTTTTTTTTCTGAATGATAATTTTCCCCCTTTTTTTGTAGCTAAAAATCACCCAGGCTTGTCCAGACGAGAGGGCAGAAAATTATGCGGTGAAAGAGAAGGGAAGATAATTTCTCTGGGTCACAGACATTCTCACTTGTCATCCGTCTGCAGGAGGAGAAGTGGAGAGGGAGGGAGAGCGAGCCCAAGATGTGGGGATGGAGAATGAAAATGAAGGCTGGCCCAAATCCATCACTGTCCTCCTCGGCTCTCCCTGGGGGAGGAGTCCAGGGGAGGGGGCTTCAGGAGGGTGGGGAGAGGAGGGTGTTTGGCTGTGATCTAAGGGGAGAAGGGGGATGGAGCCGCTTATGGAGCCTGGCCCCCTGCCCCAGCTGGACAGGCCCATGTCCCCCCTTTGGGCCTCAGTTTCCCCATTGAGAAAACAAGGATAATAACTCCCTCCTCCACTCACCACCTGAAGCCCCCACCCCAGGAGATAACAGATGGGAACATTTTAGAGAATCTAGATCATGAAAACAAAGGTAGGGGAAGGTATAGGATTGATGTTTAGCAAAGGCAGATGAAGTCTGCAGGCATTGAGTCAGAAAAAGCTACGGTGCAAATCCCAACACTGTCTTTGGAGGGCTTGGACAAATTTTAGTACCCATCTGGGCCTCAGTTTCCCCATTTGTAAACAGGGGATCCTAACATGACCCATCTTATAGAGTTACTCTGAGAACCAAGTGGGAATGATGTCTGCAGTGTCTGGCACACTGCAATCACTCAGTAGCAATAATAATAGAAATAACAGGAGATGATAAGGGACTACCGACAGTCACCTATATTCTTACCACCCCAAGTTGACAACAGGTAAGGCCTCAGAATCTGTTTCTTTCATGTGTAAAAAAAGAGGGGGGGCTCCTAAGCTTTTAAAGTGAGCGATTGTAGAAAAACACAGAATTTATAACAAACAAATCTGATCTGAGACCTAGCTCTCGCCATGTGCAGTGTGACCCCAGGCAAGTCACTTTACTTCCACAGACCTCAGTTTCCCCATCTAGAAGGGGGGGCTGGGATACCTCACAGGGTTGCTGGGGGCATTAGAAACACTGCATGCGACCCGCCTGGTAGACCAATGACCGCAGGTTCTCCAAACTCTTCCAGTGAAGAGCTGGAGAGTGAATATTTTCAATTTCACAGGCCAGATGGTCTTTGCTGCAACTACTCAACTTTGCTATAAACAATATGTAAACAAATGGTGTGACTGTATTCCAATCACAGTTATCTACGAAAACAAGCTGCAGGCCAGATTTGACCATGGGTCACAGTTTGTTGACCCCTGCTCTAATGGAGCATGGGCCACCCCGAGCAGAACTGTGTTAAGCTAAAATCCCCCCAGTTACGTTTAGAGCATTAGGATTGGGGGTGGGGGGTGGGGGTGGGTGGGCAACACCAAAAGCTGAATCTGTTTCCTGACTCATCTCCTTAAACCAGCACTAGGTGTCCCCCATGCCCTGTCCTGGACTTGCTCCCCCAAAACATGCCTTCTGTCACTACCTGCTACCCCCGCCTCTTTGCTGGGTTCTGTAGCTCTACAAAACTTTTTTCTTTGACGGTTTCCCTGGTTGAGACGCTTTTACTCTTCCCCCGGCTGGTCAGTTTGGAGTTGACCTTCAAGAGTCGGCACAAATACTGCACTGAGAATTTTGCAGAACTGCCATGGCACTACCTCAAAGCAAAATGGCAGATACAGAGCATATGTTATACAAGTTCCTTTCCCATATCAAGGCAGACATTACTAATCAATGAAGACAATCTTTCTTGCCTTAGACAGCCATTAAATCAAGCAGAGGTGCTTTTTCAATAAAAGCTAATTGCCACTTAGGCTCTATGAGAAGGGAGAGAATAGCTTCTTTCCTGCTAGTTTCTTCTGTAGACAGGGAAATCTTAAGGTCTGAGATGAAAGTGTTTGTAAAATCCTCAGCACAATGTCACACACTTGCTAAGAGGCCTGTAAGTGCAAGCTCCCATGCTTACTGGCTCCAACTTGGGCTTCTGGTGGGCTCCTCTGGAAGATTTGAGCCCAGATGGAAGGGGTAGGGTTTTGCAAGTCCTGGAAGAAGCTTCAGGAATGGTTAACTAAAACATAGGATCTTCTGCTTTCTAGAAATTCAGGTCCCCTATTTGTCCAAGGAGAAAGAGTGGGAAAATGCTAATGATATAGCCCCCAAACGTCTCAGGGTGGGTATATGCAAGAGAACAAATTCTCTTGCCTGTTTCCATGTGTGACCATCCCACAGGGCTTTAAAGGTCTCTTGCTGCTTTAAAAAAGTCACAGTCAGGACAGGTGCAGTGGCTCATGCCTGTAATCCTAGTAGTCTGGGAGGCTGAGGTGGATGGATTGCCTGGGCTTAGGAGTGGAGACCAGCCTGAGCCAGAGCAAGACCCCATCTCTAAAAATAGCCCAGGTGTGACAGGCACCTATAATCCCAGGTACTCGGGAAACTGAGGCAAGAGGATCACTTGAGCCCCAAAGTTTGAGGTTGCTGTGAGCTATGACACCACAGTGCTCTACCAAGGGTGACAAAGTGAGACTCTGTTACAAAAAAAGTAAAAATAAAAATAAAAATCCCTTTCTCCGGCTTCTCTTCATTTCTTTGAGCTTGTGGTGCTCCCTCCCATCTCAGGGCCTTTACTCTGGCTGTTCCCTTTGCCTGAAGTGCTCGTCCTTTCCTTGTCAACTCACCCTTCATTCCCAGCTCAGACATTCCTTCCCCAGGGAAGCCTTTCCGGCCAGCCTGCGTCTCCCACCCCCGCTTGTTCCCTCCTCATGCCAAGTTCAGTTTGTGATCTGGTGACATGGTCCCTTCCCTGGGGTGGTAAACCCCACAAGAATAAGGGGATATTGTGTTTGACAATTGATAAATGCATTCATTCATTCATTCAACAAATATTTCTTAAGGACCTAGCATGTGCCAGATTGTTGGATGGCAAGGAAGACCAGGAAGCAAGAAAAATGGAGATTTTTTTTTTTTTTTTTTTTTGAGACAGAATCTCAAGCTGTCGCCCTGGGAAGAGTCCAGTGATGTCACAGTTCACAGCAACCTTAAACCCTTGGGCTTAAGCAGTTCTCTTGCCTCAGCCTCCCAAGTAGCTGGAATTACAGGCACCTGCCATAATGCCCAGGCTATTTTTTTTGGTTGTAGTTGTCATTGTTCTTTGGCAAGCCTGGGCTGGATTTGAACCGACCAGCTCCTGTGTACATGGTTGGCGCCCTAGCTGTTGAGCTACAGGTGCCGAGCCAAAAAAAAATGGAGATTCTTATAAGGAAATAAGTGCAAGAAGGCAACTGTGACTGAGGGGCAAGAGTGAGATAGGGGAAGAATGGGTAGAGATGAGATCCAGTGGGTGGATAGGTTTAATATGATAGGCAAGGCTATACCAGTCAGCTAGTGCTACAATAATCCTGCAAAACAAATTACCCCAAAGCTCAATGGTTTCAAACAATAAGCATTAAGTATTTCTTCAGGAGGTTAGACACTATAGTTCTGGCTTTCTCTGGGCTGTCTCACATTTCTGTGGTTATCTGTGAGTCAGCAGAGCCGATCCAGGCTGGCCTTACCCACTTCTATGTGGGTCTGGAATGGCCTCTGCAGGGAGGATGAGGCTATCCTCCATGTGGTCACTCATCCTCCAGCAAGCTCATTCTCAAGGTGGAAGCAGGGCTGCTATAGAGAGGACACATGGAAGTTTCAAGGTCTTGGTCCTAACACAGTGTCATTTCTGCAATATTTTATTAGCTAAACCAAGTCATGAGATCAATCCATGTTGAGAAGGCTGGGGGAAAGCTCCACTTTTGACCAGGAGGAGTTTTACATGCCAAAGGGAGGACACAGGGAGGGTAAGAGTTGGAGCTACAGAAGCCATGGGTGGTTTAAGCAGGGCGGTGACACCATCTCACTACAGTTCATAAAGATCTCTCCAGCTGCTATGTAGGTAATGGATGAGGGGGTGGCAGGGAGTGGGTAGAATGGAAAAAGAGAAGCCAGTTTGCTCCACCACTGATCTGTCCCAGTAATAACATATGCCAGGTACAGTTGAGGCTGTCCATGATCTTGTTGGAGGGACAGGGAGGTGGAGGCATGAGGGGTGGATGGTCTCAGCTGTTGGTTGAGCTGCAGGGGGCGGGACACAACCCCTCAGCCTGGCCCCGTAGGAGCCCCCTCCACTTTCCCTGGAGTGGTGAAGAGGAGAGAAGAGAGCCTTCTTCCTCCCAAAGTTTAATTAAGTGATCTGCCTCCACAAAGTTAATCCTGTTATCACTGCCCAGAGCTGACCACAGGGGAAAGCACAGGGGCGGGTGTAAAATGTCAGCTTTCTGGAGGGCCTGGTGGGCCACTGAAAGCCCCTGGAATTTGGGGAGAGGCAGGAGGTGGAATGGAAGCCAGATCCCCTGTTGGGGCAGGACATCCGCTTTCCAGACTGAACACAAAGGGGCTTAGCTCAGTTTCAGTCCCATCCCAGGAGGAGACAGGAGGAGGGAGTTGCTAAGCAATTTCTGGCTAGGGTGGACTTTGCCTGGGCTGCTGCCTATCCGGGACCCCACATTCCAGAGGAGCAGTCTCCAGCCGGCTCACAGGACCCCCACTTCGGAGACTCACTGTGCCACAAGGACAGAAGGAAGAGGGGGAAACTCCCTAGTCTAGGCATGTGCTTCCACACAAGTTCAGTCTTAAATTCTGTAACAACCATTTCCTGGGTGACTTTGGGCACCTTACCTAACCTCTCTGAGCCTCCATTTCTTCATCTGCACAAAAGGAGCAGTTAGACCATCTTCCAGTTACTGACAAGATGCAATGAAATACTGAAAGCTGCACCCTGCATGTACTGTTATTACAGTCGTCCCTCGGTATCTTCCAAGGGTGGTTCCAGGGCCTCCCCCATCCAGAGCCAAAATCCAGGGATGCTCAAGGCCCTGACGTAATGATACATTATTTATACATAACCTACAAATTTCTCCCATCTACTTTAAATCACCTCTACGTAACTTATAACACCTAATACGATAGACATGCTATGCAAATAGTCATTATACTGTATTTTTGTGTTATTTTTCATTATTGTATTGTTATTTTTTATTGTCATGTTGTTACTTTTTATTGTTTTTCTTCCCCAAATATTCTCTATCATGGTTGGTTAACTCCAAGGCTGCAGAACTGTGGCTATGAAGGCCAACTGTGTTCTCCTTCCCCGTGGAACAAGTGTCTTTTGTCTCCCTCACCCATCCTAGGCTTGTGTCCTAGACATAAGGCCACTCTGGGGGCACCTAGCACCATGTGGCCTGTGACTAGCACCCCCAGGCTGTGGAGAGCACAGGCTAAGTGACTTCTGCAGGCTGACCCGCTCGCTGTCCAATCCTGGGGGGGCTTGGCAGGGGTTGCCTCAGGCTTTCACACGTGATTTATTCATTCATTCCTCGATGAATGTTTGTTGATGCCATTTCAGTTTCCTGTCTGTAAAATGGGGCACAGGGAGGGGACCCTCAGAAAAGACAACCTCTTGCTCTAAGATGTGAGTGTTGACTGAAGCCCCTCCCCCTTGTGCCCAGAAGCAGTCCCTTTATTCGTTTCCTGCCAGCTACTTCCTTCCCACTAGGGCAGAGATCTTGGCAGTCCCCAGTCAGGAGGACTCAGGACAGTTGTCAAAGTAGGAGAGTTTCTTTTATTTCTTTTTTTTTATTGCTTTATTTTTTTTGAGACAGAGTCTCACTCTGTCATCCAGGCTAGAGTGCTGTGGCATCAGCCTAGCTCACAGCAACCTCAAACTCCTGGACTCAAGCAGTCCTCTTGCCTCAGCCTCCTACGTAGTCTGGCTGGTTTTTTCTAATTTAAGGTGGAGAGTTTCTTAAAGCAGTTGCCGTTTAGGTCAAAGCTCCAGGAGCTAGGGTGGGGGTGGGATAGAAAATGGAGCAGCAGGAGGTAAGGACATACAATAGTATCCTAAACTGACCCTAGAGTCATCAGTAATGATTGCCACCCTGAGCATTCCACTACCCACAGCTGGCCTAAGCACTTAGAATTCAAGTTCATCCTCCCAACAGCTGAGGAAATGGGTCCAGAGAGGTACACAACATCACAGCTGGTGCACGGGCAGCTGGGCAATTACTCACAGAGCCCAACTTCACAGTGTCCTGTGCTTTTAACCTCTTTCCTCTATGGCTTCTTGCTTCAGTTTCCCTACCTACCAAGTAGAGCTCTCAGAACCTTCCTTGCAGACATAGCAAGGATATTGAGAGGAGCCCTTCTTCTGGGTACTGAGGGTTGATGGGTGGGTTAAGACTGTATGACACAAAGTGGTGAAAGACCCCTGGGCTCTGAATCAGACTTAGCCCAGGAAGCAGGTCAACGATTCACCCTATCAGAACCTCAGTTTTCTCATCTGTCAAATGGGGATGATTCATGGTATCTATTCCCCAGGGTGGTTCGGAGGATGGTAGAGCTGTGTCTGATGTGCCTGGAGCAGAGAAAGGAGACAGAGGAGGCTTCCCCAGAATGTGGCTGATGAGCAGGCCTGAGTCTGTGGGAGCTGCCACTGGAGGTGCGCAAAGAGGCGAATCTACCTGCTGCCACCGTGGTCTCAATAAATGGCAACCTCAAAGCACTCCATTAAACCCAAGTGGTAGTTAAGTTGGACTTCTGCGTGAACAGGAGTAATTAGTGCACTTCCCACAGAGAGTAAAACCCAAATGTCAGACAATGCCAGGACCATTAAAGCTGGCCTTGGTGACAGCTCCTGCCTGCTCTTTGCTGGGTCTCTGCCTCCCTGCTGACCTTTTCAAAGGCTGAAGACAGCACAGCAGGGAGCTGCCCAGGCCTGGAGACCTGACTTGGGGACAGAAGATGAGCTTCCTGTTTTGCTCAGCTCTGGTACCAAGCAATATCTCTTTGAGACTCATCTTTCTCATCTGTTAAATGGGTTGTATCCACCTGATAGGGTTATAGTGAGAATTCGATTTGGTCGCTTATCTAGAAAGTATTCACATAAAAGCTCTTCTCTACAAAGTAGGTAAACACCACAAGGACAAATAGTGCCCAGCACGTAACAGGTATAATCCATGCTGCTGGGGATCCACGCAGCGCTTTTACCCATGTGCTCATTCCCTATCTCCCACATGCTGCTGGATCTCAGCATCTTCTATCTCCAGAGAAGGAAGCAGAACTCTGCTAATGGGAGCTGCCCTAAGTAGGAGGTTTTGCCAGCCAACCCCGAGGCAGCCACAGCCAAGGCCTGGTAGAAGCAGGCCAGCACCTGGCCTCAGGGACGGGGGCAACTCTTCAGAGCATCCCACGCACAGCTGAGGCTGCAGTCTAGTTGCAATCACATTTGTCCTAACCCTTCTGCTTTGCCTGGCTTCTCTGCCTTCTCACAGGTCCTTCCCACCAGGCACCTCAATAAAAGACTTCGTGTGAATCCTAAGGCTCTGAGGCTCTGCCTAGGAAGGGGGTCTGATGTAAGATCATAAGTGTTCACTAAATACTTGTTGGGTCAACATATTCTCTGTTATTCCAAAAAGAAAAACAGGACTGGGACCAGGTAAGCCAAGTGAGGTGTCTAAGGTACGAAGTTTATAGAAGCATTCACTTGCAGAGTTACAGAAATGCCTGGCCCTGCTGAATGATCCGAAACCAATTTAAGCACTAATCAATCAAGATCAGGCCATGTAAATCACGGGAGGTCCTGAGAGAGGGTGGAGGCTGTGACTAAGACCTTGAGATCCCTGAGTCAGTTGGAGACAGACCTGAGTTCCAATCCTAGCTCTGCCACATAACTGAGACTTTGGGCAAGTCATCTCACTTCTCTGACCCTCATTTCCTCATCTCTAAAATGTGCATAACAATATCTCCCTCATAGGGCTGTTGGAAGATTTGATGAAATTGTGCTAACGTACACAGAGCAGGTACTCAAGAGTAGCCGTTGTGATCGTCTTTGAAAGCAATTAGAATAATTTTCTGAAGGTACCAGAGGTGAGATGTCACCCTCTCATTTCTCATCTCTGCTTGGTGTTATCTGCAAGACCTGAAGGTCCCAATTCTCAGTAAGGCACAGAATACATGGTTAATTTCTTATGATGGTTACATACCTTCTACTTATCCACAGGTGGATGAACCTACATCTAAAGGATCTTTTGATCAGAATTGCGATAATAAAATTAGATGTGCATAAATACATCTCTTTCCATAAATTGACCCAAGCAACTAAAAAGAAGACCACAACAAATGGCATAGAATTACACCTCCAGAGATGTGATGACAGAGCACATCTGGCCATGTCTGATTCCATCACTTGATATGCAGCCCAAAGCAAACTGGTTTTCTTTCCCCGCCTCATGTTATGTGTCTGCAAAATGGGCATGATAAAGGGTCCTAACACTAACACTGTTGTAAAATTAGTGTTACGTGCCTCTACTCTGGAATAAATTAGGTTATTAATGACCCCCAAAGTCTGTAATTGGTATTAAATGAGCTCCAGTTTCCAGAGGAGGTGCAGAAACCACCCAGAAGGAGGCAGCTTTCAGAGGCGGGGGCATCTTAAATCTAAGCTGAAACCGGGGGGTTTAACTAGGGTTAAATCTAGGGTGCAGAAAAAGAATGGAATCTTTGACTATAAAAGCCTGGGAATGAAATGATGCTATGAGGGACTGTGATGCTTGCCTGGCAGAACTGTCATGAGGGACAAATTAAATTATCTCCACAGGCATCCTCTGTGGTCTGCAAAGCCCAGCTTGCTTTTTTTTTAAAGACAGAGTCTCACTATGTTGTTCTTGGTAGAGTGCTGTGGTGTCACAGCTCACAGCAACCTCAAACTCTTGGGCTTAAGTGCTTCTCTTTCCTCAGCCTCCCAAGTAGCTGGAACTACAGGCGCCTGCCACCATGCCCGGCTACTTTTTGGTTGCAATTGTCATTGTTGTTTAGCAGGCCCAGGCTGGGCTCAGATCCCCCAACCTCAGTGTATGTGGCTGGTGCACTACTCATTGAGCTATGGGTGCCAAGCCCCAGCTTGCTTTTAAAGAATGAGGAGGAACTTTGTCATTTTGAGCTTTTGGGGGGGGGTCAAGCCATAGGCTTTTTGCCTTTCCAGCATTCTTTTATAAATTTATCATCATTTCTCCCCACTCTTCAGTCCATATCACCTGGATAAGGCTGATCCACTTTTAGATACATGAGTGATCACATGACCAGAAGTTCATCCCCTGGCTCCATTGATTGGTTCTAAGATAGGCATGTGACCTAGAGATGGCCAATCAGAACACTGACTACACTGACTGGTTTCAGGATCGGTAGATGACCAAGTTGATCCAATTGGAGCTAACCCAGGAATGTTTTTCTAGAGTGACTGGAAAGAGGAGTCTCTCATTATTCTGTAACTTCTAACAGAGGTGAACAGGGAACTTCCGAGGACTATCATGTGGAACCTGAGAATAAAGCCAACACCCAGGAAGCAGGATCAGGGGAGGGAAGGAAGACACCAAGTCCTGATGATATTGTTTGAGCCTCTGGCTGCAACTGAGCCTGAAGCCATCCATTCCTGGATTTTTATTACATGTGATAATACATTTCCTTTTTTGCTTGTTCAGTGTGAGTTCGGTTTCTACCACAGCAACCTAAAAAGCTCTGTGTGGCACAAACGTTAGATCCATTTGAATTACTTTTTTCCCACAGGAAGCTTTCCTTCCATTACCACGTGATGCCATTTTTAAGCACCAGTGTAGGAGAGCAGAGAGACATCAAATGTGGCATCAGACTGCCCTTGGCTAGGATCATGGACCTGCTACCCCCTATCTATCTAAGGCCCTTGGGCAAGGACTTTCATCTCTCAAAGCCTTGGTTGTCCAATCTATAGAATGCGGCTATTAATAACCCGCTAACCATGTGGATGTCATAGGAAAATGTACCTTAATCCTTTACATATGCTGTTCCTTCCACACAGAATGCCCTTCCTTTCCATTTTTGCTGACTTATCATCTATTCATCTTTCAGATTCTCAGCTCAAAGGTCCTTTTGTCAGGGCTATATCCTCTAACCTCATTAGCCAAAGCCAGCTACTCCATGAAATTATCCTACCCTCTGGAGCTGTCTCATCACAGATCCAATGTGTCATTCTAGGCATGAACATGTTGTTAATGTCCACCTCCCCAAGCAGATGTGAGTTCCAGAGGGCAAGGAAGTGTCACTTTCTGCTCACCCCTCTGTCTTTAATACTTGCCACAGAGCAGGCCTGGGAGAAATGGTTGGTGTTGAGCTACTTTACAATCAAAAA
The DNA here is from genome assembly GCA_963574355.1 of Loris lydekkerianus. Lineage (NCBI taxonomy): Eukaryota > Metazoa > Chordata > Mammalia > Primates > Lorisidae > Loris > Loris lydekkerianus. The sequence continues at coordinate 88,455 of CAUYPK010030401.1, forward strand.
TCTTAGGCAAGTTGACTCAGCCTACACAGAGGGGTGCTATGATTCCAGTGAGTATCCACGTGGGTTTATTTGACCTGAAAGCAAGGGAGATGAGTACTGGTCTCTATGTGGTCGTGGTCGGCCTAAGCCAGGTAGATGGCTACCCTTAGGCTGAGAAAGGCGGGAACAGTGGTACACAGGGAAGGGGCCTTCAAAAACCTCAAGGAAGGGATGAGCTTAAAAATAAAATGTTATGCTATTGTGAGCTCTAGAGCTCAGCTCTGTGACTTTGGACAGGCTTGATCCCTCACTGAGCCTCGAGTTCCTCATTAATATGATGGCCACTCCCATCCCCAGCATTGAAAAGCGACAGACAGGCTAGGTCCAAGTCTCTGCTCCTCCATTTGAGTTGTGTGAACCTGACCCACTGATTTTTCATTTTTGTTCCTCAGTTTCCTTGGCTATAGGACAAGGTAGCAACAGAATCTAATTCTTAGGGAGGTTGGAAAAGTGAGATCGTTTCATGAATCAAGTGCCAGCAACCAAGCCTGAATTTGAGAGGCACTCAATGTGTGTGGCCACTGCTATTCTCCTGCTACTTCTCTATTAGTATTATTAGTAGTGATATAAATATAATGAATGAGCTGGCTTATATCAAGCACCCAACACTGCTCAGAGGATGATCAATCCCTTTCTCATCTCCTGATATGTGTCCTGGCCGTAGTCCCTGACTGACCCACCCCAATTAGGTGACTCTCATGTTAATATTGACACACAAAGGAGCCAGCTGGTGACCTCTGAACTCATCTCACTTGGGATCACAGGCTGAATTCGGCCCCTATTCTCAGCCCTGAGAGCCGGACTCATAATCTTCTCTGACACCAAAACGAGCTGGCCTCACCCTGACCTTTGCTCCCTGCCTCCCTGATTTCGGGTGTTTCCTGGGCTTGACGAGCATCACATTGCCTGGGAGGGTGGGGGCGATGACGGTGGCCAAACCTGGGTGCTGGCAAGAGGCAGAGCTGGCAGGAGAGAAACTAGGAGAGTGGGATATGTAGGGCTCCATACTGGATTATCCTGAGGGGTGAAGGGAGGAGATTCTCTAGGGAGAGGGCTCTTCTCAAAACACATCACCGGGCTTTATCCCACAGTGCTCTGGTTCCACAAGGGAAAAATGCAGATACCTTGGCCATGCTCCCCACTAACCCTGACTGTGGCTGTGGGTGGTTTTCATTAGAAATGATCTTGCACCCCTGTCCCCAAGCAAACTCCAGCCTGAGCACTTCTTACACCCAGGAAATAGACCCAGAATCCAGTGATGCCCAGGAAGAGTTACCACGGTAACAGATGTGATGGCACAAAGAGAGATGGAGAGTTTTGCTGACCCCCACCCCTATAGAGGGGTGCATGAACCATATACACTGTCAGCTGGTTTGGGAGACTTGGCTCTGGACCTGCCAGAGGAGAGGTGTGTCTGTGGACTAGTCACCAGGTGCAGAGCACCAGGCCAGACTCTTGATGGAGCTCTCTGGCTCTTCCAGCTTTCTCTAGATGGCACCTTGATGACGGCCCCATCTCCGAGACAGTGTGCTTCCATCTCCTTCCGGGACTCTCTTTCCTGTGCTGCAGCTGCTGGAAGATGAGACCTTAAGCCCTGTATTGACTCCAGCTGGAGCTTACAGGAGGGGTGGGGGAGGGTGGATGAAGGGTCAAAAGAACTGAAGTCAACGGTGAGCCCTTAGAGCCAAACTTCCGGGCTCTGTCACTAGCTGTGTGACTTTGAACCAGTTACTTAATGGCTCTGGGCTTCACTGTATCATCTACGCCCTGGGAGTGATCACACCAGAACTCACCACATTGCGGTGTGGCAAGGATTAAATGAGATAATACACAATAATTCTTACTTAGGACAGCGCCTGGCAGAGTGCTCTATTCCTGTTACCTCTTTCTTTTGTTTAAGTCACACATTTCCTTGGAAAATGGGAACACACTGCTGGCCACAGAGCCATGAAAATTCAGAAGGTTAAGTACAATTTGAAGAAAGTGAACAAATCAGATTTGGGTGTTTGGGGAATTAGAAAGAAAGGAGATTTCTTAATATAATCTGCACTAGATAGTAAGCTTCCAGGAGGTGGCAAGCAAAGCAAAAGCAATCTTCCCAACACCCAGCACAGAGCTGGGCACAAACTTTCATTTCCACAATCGGAAAATGCTACCTGTTGTAAGAAACACCATCCATTTCATTATAATATTTCTAGCAAATAAAAGTGGGTGTTATATATCTAATATATCCCAGTTTCAAAATGTTAAAAAGGAAAAAGAAGGTTGATTTTTAAATTGAGAGAAATAGTAAGTCATCAATAAATGGTAATTGATTATGTGAGTGAATGAATGGTTGTAGGAAGCAATATGGCAGAGTACAGGCAAATACTAAGAAAGGCCAATACTGGAAGAATGAGGAAAGGGATTTGGGAAGGCTTCCTGGAAGAGGCAGCCTGTGTGTGGGAATACACAAGAATTTATCTGACTTGGGAAGAGGAATACCCGGTATCTGGATGTAGGGGGATGAGTCTTGATAATTAAGAAGTCACATGACCACCAGATCCTCCTCTCTTTCTGCCCCCTTCTTAATGTAATGGAGGATATCAGGATTATCCAGGGAGGTGACTTCTGTTTCAGTTCAGAGGAGGACCAGACCAGACACAAATCCCAGGGCATGGGCCTACACCAGGCTGTACTGGTATGGGGCTTAAGATACAGACACTAGAAGCAAAGTGACCTCCGTTCAAATTCTGGCTCTGCTGCTCCTTAGCTGGGCAACGTGCTGACTAGTTGGCCTCTCTGAGCATCGGGTCCCTCACCCAGGAAGTGGAGAGGGCAATAGGGCTCAGGTGTGCACAGAATCTGGTATCTGGAAAGTGCTTTATAAATAGTAAATTTATATAACGGATAAGATACGATTTATTTCTTTTCTTTTATCTTTTTCGAAAAATTTTGAAAGTTGCAAAGGCCACTAGCTTTCAGGCAAAAGACAAGACTTCTCTAATAGGTGAATTCTCCTTCCAGGTCCAGAATTGGAGGATGAGTTACACACCACCAAGATCCTGGGCCTGTAGGTGGGTGTGGACAGAGCCAGCTGCATACTTTGCAGGGCCCAGTGCAAAATTGAAATGCAGAGCTGGCCCTGAGTACAGGAAAGTGCCCTCCAAGCTGCCGCTGCAGCAGCGCTCACAGTCCCCAGCCAGCTCCTGGCAGACACCAGGAAAGGAAACTCACACTCTGTGAGCCCAACCAGGTCTGGGATGCGCTTAACCTGAACGCAACCCTGGAAGTAGGTACTATTATTAACCCCATATGACTGATGAGGAAACTAAGACACAGAGGAAGGACCACCAGCTGGAACACACACCGTTGGCTCAGGAGGCATCTTACCCCACTACCCCAGCCCCCACTAGACATTCCGTCGATGGAGGCAGCTTCGGAGCGGGTTCAACCCAAGCGTGGAAGGAGTCAGTCGCGGCCAGCCGGATTTCCAATCCCAGCCTCTGGGCACCTCCTCCCGCTGCACCCCGCTTCCTCCGGCAGGCAGCCCCCTCCCTGTAGCGGGACAGGGCTTGGTCTCTGCCAATTTGCTTCCGGGGCTGGGGGCCAAGAGTTAACGTAGGAAGGGAGCTCGGGAGAGTGTGAGAGCGAAAGGACATGTCAAATCAATCATATTTAAACAAAAGCCTCTCCCGCCCAAGGGCCCTTTTAAAAGCTGCTTATTTAATTAAAAGTCCCATTTTCCATATTTATGGCCCTTATTCAGTTAAATATTAACCGCTGGGGCCAGGGCTAGTGTGTGCTTTGTGAGCAGTGTGCGGGGAGGTTCATTACCGCGGCCGGGATTTATCAGGTGGTGGAGCGGGCGGCGGCCGATCAATGCCGCTCGCCCTGGACAAACACGCGGTGCGGCGCGGGCTGTGCGGGCGGCGCGGGCGGTGGAGGCAGCGGGTGGGGGTGCGGAGCCAGGCCAAGGGCGCCTCTTCCCTCTCCTGCGGGGTGACTCTGCCTCTCTAGTGTCCACCTTCTGTCCCTGGGGTTCAGCTGCACTCTCGGAGACAGAGACAGAGAGACTGTCACAAACCCAGAGAAAGAACCCGAGAGAGATATAGAGGCCCAGAGAAACAGAGAGAGACCCAGAGAAACAGAGAGAGACCCAGAGAGACAGAGAGAGACCCAGAGAGACAGAGAGAGACCCAGAGAAACAGAGAGAGACCCAGAGAGACAGAGAGAGACCCAGAGAAATAGAGACCCTGAGAAACAGAGAGAGACCCAGAGAGACAGAGAGAGACCCAGAGAGACAGTGAGAGACCCAGAGAGACAGTGAGAGACCCAGAGAGACAGAGAGAGACCCAGAGAAATAGAGACCCAGAGAGAGAGACCCAGAGAGACAGTGAGAGACCCAGAGAGATAGAGAGAGACCCAGAGAGACAGTGAGAGACCCAGAGAAATAGAGACCCAGAGAGAGAGACCCAGAGAGATAGTGAGAGACCCAGAGAGATAGAGACCCAGAGAGACAGTGAGAGACCCAGAGAGATAGAGACCAAGAGAGACAGTGAGAGACCCAGAGAAATAGAGACCCAGAGAGACAGAGAGACCCAGAGAAATAGAGACCCAGAGAGACAGAGACCCAGAGAGACAGAGAGAGACCCAGAGAAATAGAGACCCAGAGAGACAGAGAGAGACCCAGAGAGACAGTGAGAGACCCAGAGAGATAGAGACCCAGAGAGACAGTGAGAGACCCAGAGAAACATAGAGACTTAGAAAGACAGAAAGAGATCCAGAAAAATAGAGACCCAAAGAGAGGGAGACCCAGAAAGACACAGAGAGAATGAGAGACCCAGAGAGACAGAGAGAGACCCAGAGAAATCGAGACCCAGAGAAACAGAGAGAGACTTAGAAAGACAGAGAGAGAGAGAGAGAGAGATCCAGAAAAATAGAGACCCAGAGAGATAGAGACCCAGAAAGACTCCGAGAGAATAAGAGACCCAGAAAGAAACAGAGAGACACAGAAAGAGACAGAGAGACAATGAGAAGCCCAGAGAGACAGTGAGACCCAGGGAGAGATCCAGAGAGACTGAAGATGGTGAGAAAGGCTCAGAGAGTCAGTGAGGGAGCCAGGGAGACGCAGAGACAGTGAGAAACCAGACAGCAAGTGAGAGACAGGGAGAGACAGTGAGTTGTCTTTATCTGTACCTAGCTGTGTCTAGGTCAGGACCAGGTACATACTTCGTTCATAAAAATGAAAATGTGGGGCCCCTTGTTCAAAAGTCATTCATTTCCAGCCAGCCCTGTGTGGCTGCCCTGGTGTCTGCTGACCTCTCTTTCTCACACTGTGCGCATTGGGTCCGAGCCCTCAGAGATGCTGGGAAGGCCCATGACAGCCCACTCCCTCCTCCCTCAGCCCCCACATCCCTTGGGGGTTCATCGAAAGAAAAAAAAAGAAAGAAAGAAAAGAAAAAAGAAACGAGGAAAAGGGAAGAAGCTAGTGTCCTCTAAGGATCGACCCCACACTGCTGAGGGGCAGGGGTCCCGGTTTCTGAGAATCCTTGGGGAGTGACAGGGCCAGGCCAACTGCAGCCATTAAAAAGAAAGCAGCCATGGGCAAGGAAGGTGTCTGGATAGGGGCAGGGTTGCTCATGTCTTCAGGATGCTCCCCACACAGGAACTTCCCTCAGGGCTTCTCTGTGCCAGGTACCCTCCAAGGTGCCAGCTGATAATCACTCACATAATGCTTGCTTCCATCGTATAGGGCAGGTACCATTTTTATCCCTGTTTTACAGATGGGGAAACTGATGCTCTGGGAGGGTGGGGAATGAGCTCAGGGTCTCCCAGCAAGTGAGGGACAGAGCTGGGATCTGACCCAGGCCACCTGCCTCCACACTACACTGTAGGAATTGCCACCCATACCTTTTACAAGTTCATGCTCCCCTGAGCCTCATTTTCTCTGTTTGCATAGTGGGGGAGGGAAGTTCTTGGGGACATTCTGAACCTCGTTTTGTGGTTGCTCCACTCCACACTGCTGTTCCTGGTCACTGCACTTGCCCCCAGAACTCTCTGCTCTCCTCTTTGTGATGTGACTCTCTGAGTGTTAGAGACAAAGATGAACGACACCTCCCCATCTATTCAGTTCTCAAGGGGACAGGGCTATTTCTGACCCCACTGGGGGAGGCAGCAGTGAATGGAAAAGCTGTACTTTAGCATCACAGCGTCCTCAGTATGAATCCTGCCTCTGCCATTTCCTGGCTCCATAAACTTGGGCAGCCTCACATCCCCGCTCTTAGCCTCAGTTTCCCCATCTGCAAAATGGGGACAATGATCGACCCTCCTCCCTGTTGTTGTGAGGGGTCAATGTAATAATCCTTGCAAATGGCTTATCAGTGCCTGGCACCACTCCTGCAAACACCTGCAGGCGTTGCTCCAGTGCTGCCAGCCTGTGGCCTCGGGGGGCCTCTTTGAAGGGCAGTGGGCTCCATCTTCTGCCCTGAGACTCTCTCAGTCTTATGAGTGGCCTGGCACCTGGAGACTTTAGCTGCAAGTCTCCTCCTGTGACCTTGAGCATGCTACTGCTCCTCCTGGTGCCTCACTTTACCCATTTGTGGAGTGAAGGAATTGGATTTGGAAAATGTCTCTGGGCCATTTGCAGGGCTAATGCACCTCAGCAGCCTACAGGATGAAGAATTTGATGAGAAGGTGAAAATCTTGGCAAAATGTGCGCATTTAGGGAAGTGCCTGTGGCCAGCCCCATACACCGAAGGTGGCAGATTCGAACCCAGTCCCAGCCAAATTGCAAAAACAACAACAAAAAATGTGCCCATTTATATTCCGAAGGGCTGTGTAAATGAGCGGGGCAAGTGCCCAGTGTTTTGGAGCCGTTGAGTGACAACAGCCAGGCTGGAGAAGGCATCCCTACATCACAGACTGGGGCATGTGCACACCTGGGCACAGGCACACATGCCCACAGGCTTGTACATGACACACACACGAATGCACATGCACAGGCATGCACACATGCACACAGTGCACACACACGCACCTATGTGTACGCATATGGATACACACCTGGGCACAGGTACACATGCGCATAAACACATATACACATGTGTGCACACACACAGGGCGTCGCCTACTCACACCTTCTGCCTGGTGCTCTGCCTCTGCGTTTGGATCCTGTTAAGAGTTTGCTTTCTCCCAGCACTATCCCCTCCCCTAAAAGAAAAAAAAAATTCTGAAAAGCCAGATTAGAACTTCACACACGCATCGCCGGGAAAAATCTATGTCTCATTTTCATATCTAGCAAAATAAAATGACACCAGAGCACTTCAGCAAACCCCTAGAGGGGGGAGCGTGTCTGCAGAAGATGAGGGGGTGGAGGTGGGGGGAGACACCTTTCCCAATGGGGGGAGGCCCCAGGGCCAGAGACACAGGCGGGGCCCCGGGCCTGGTGGGAAGCTGGGAGATGAAATCGATCAGGCCATTTTCTCCTGGGGCTGGAGGGAGGCTGGGGGTCTGAGAAGAGTCTGGGGGGGTAGGGGGAGGGTAGGAGGGAGAGAGACAGAGAGAGAGAGAAGGAATAAAATCCCGGGATGGTGGTGTGAGTGAGGAAGTGGGAGAGAGAGAGGGAGAGACACCAGGTTATCAGAGAAGTGTGAAGACAATAATACAATCTGACATTTCTGAAACAAGACCCCCTGGTTGCCATGGCAACGTCTCATGTGGGAGCAGCTCCCAGGAGACGGCTCTGAGATGTACTATAAATGATGTTTGATTAGAATTTAAATCATTTAGGCAGAGAGAAGATAGGCCTTTTGTCAGCAAGGGGACCTGAGGGTGGGGAGGCAGGGGGGCGGGGGGTTGTGGCAGGGGAGGGGGCGCAGCCAGAGCCAGCCCTGGAGTTGGGGGCGGATCGGAGGTCAGCCAGGGGGTTGATTACTTTTGCCCTCGGCTTCATTCCCGTTTACAGTAACCTTTCCACGGTGGCCAGAGGGACTCAGAGGGCAGGCGAGGAGAGGCCTGGGGGGACAGGGGCAGAGACTGAGTAAGAGATGGGTAGAGACAGAGAGAGGTACTGAAAGAGCAGAGAGACAGAAGGGGGGAGAAAAACAGGAGGTGAGGGGGAGGGAGAAAGAGAGACAGAAGGAGAGACAGCCACACATGGGGAGCAGAGATGATGAGAGAGAAGAACAGAGACCAGGAAAGAAAGAGACTGAGAGACACAGAAGGTGGAGAAGGGGAGAAAGAGAGACAGACAGACAGACAGACAGGCACAGGGTGAAAACCAGGACTCCTGCGTCACACCCAGAATCATTTGCCAGCCTCCAAAAAATGTATCAGGAATGTGGATGCCCACGATGAGTTCCGCACATAGAAAAAGCTTGGACTTCACCTTCCACTCTGGTTCCCACCCCTGGGGAAGTTCCCTGGGTGTGGAATTCCTGAGCAGGGGCTAGTGACCTCAGCCAAGAGGCAGCATGTGTTTCTGGTCTTAAGGAAAATGGGCCAAGTTGAGTTCCCCATAAAACACAGGAAACCCACATCCTTGCTCTGAGCCTCAGTTTCCCCATCTATAAAACCAGAAGTCTGAGTCATAATCAGCTTGTGGACAATGAGTTTTGTCTTCTCTATTCAGTTTTTTAGTTGCCTTGGTGGCCAACATTTACAAATTGGAAGACTTTGCAAAAATATTTAGTTTCTGGATTCTTTTTCAAAAAATAGGAAAATCTATCCACACTGGGCCTATATTTCTGCATGGCAGCACCTGCTGGAAGTGATTAGTGATGTCCCCTTCTAGGCACAGCACTAGATCTCCAGTTTACCGTAGTCCCTGCCACTCCGTGTTATCTTACCCTCAGACACTTTTCACTCATTCACAGTTCCTACCTGGTCACTGTGGGCATTTGAACTTTCAGACTCTGCAAATAACCTCCAGGATCCTTATGACTCTAGCAACCTGCTAATGTATGGTTTGTAGACCACACCCTTCAGTCATCACAGTTTGGGGTAACCAGAGTTCATGAGTAATTGCAAAGTTGGAGCAAACTATACAGCCATTCTTATACACCCAGGAGATGCTCAATAAATGTTTAAATAGTACAGGAACAAGAGCCAAAAGGATTAGAGAGACTGAACTGGAAACCATGTCAGGGTGACAGAAACAGGGTAGCTATTTGAGAAAATGGACTTGTGCTGTTAAGCATTAGGATAAAATGATCTGCTAGGAAGAATCCTAGGAGTTGGATGGGAAGAAAGTTTCAAGCTGCTCCTGAAAAGGCGATCCTGAAGTTTCCCATCTTAGCACTGTCTTCATGCCTGCCAGGGCACTTTTTGCCATCTCTAAGTTTACCATCTGCTTATTTACCTATGTGTATAGCCTGTCCTCCCCCAGGAGACTGTTCACTGCACGGGGATAGACATGAGGTCTGGCGTAATCAGTGCTGTAGCCCTAGCACCCGGCACATAGTAGGTGCTCAGAAAACCTTTCTTTCTGAAAGTCTCACTCGGTTGCTCAAGTTAGAGTGCTGTGGCATTAACCTAGCTGACAATAACCTCAAACTCCTGAGCTCAAGCAATCCTCTCAACTTAGCCTCCCAGGCATGAGCCATCATCATGCTCAGCCAGGTAACTCTTAATAAATAAACAAAGGAATCTTTTTTCAGATGCCTCCCGTTTTTGCTCTGGGTATTTTAAGAGTCTATAAGCCCAGTGCTCATACTAAATTATTAAAATTCAAGAAGTTCACTTCCATGTTTTGTTCATTTAAGGAAATATTTGCCTTATAAGGGGTGGCAATGATATAACTCTAGGCGAGTAAAAGGCACTTAATGTCTCTGAAGTTCAAGTTCATGACCTTTAAAGTTGGACTAATGCCTTCATCAAGAGCATGTTCAAAAATGGGCCTACAGCTGTGCCTGGTACTGAGTAGGTGTTCAATAAATGGATGCAATTTTTATTATTGTGGACACTAGTCATCTACTAGCACATGGTAGTAATGTAAGTAACAAGAAGACCCAAGGGGAGAGGCAAATCTTGGGGTGATGGAGAGAGAGGGAAAAATATGGAATCCCTTAAGTTACATTTCTCTTCAACAGATCTGTGTTCCCAAGAGCATTTTCCCTTCTCAATTTTAGAAGGACATGGTGGATTCATTTATGAGAAGTAACCATAGTGGTCATGGAAGCTTCATTCAACATTGCTGTGCCAATGAGCTGCACTGCAGAAAGGTCCTTCAGACTGAGCCCCCATTAGAAAAGAGGCCTTTGGGAGTCTGGGGGATTTGCATAAGGAAATGACTTGAATGGGAGTGTAAAGAAGATGTGGCATGCACCTGCCACTGGGACTGCGTGTGGCAGCTGCCTCTGGTTCCCAGTGTCATGTCCCCTAAGCTCACTTCTAATTTCATCACAACTCTAGTGGACAGTGTCATGCAAGCAAGCAGAGATTCACCATGGTGACAGCACACTGCATCAAGATGAACTGGGTGTCTTTCCTCTTTCAGTCCCAGGCCCTGTCTGATGCAGTGGGAGCCTGCTTGTTCAGCTGGCACTGGGAGGGTTATGGAGTGTATTGCTTTTTCATAACTCCTGTATTGAATTATTACACATTAGTGGCTTGAAGTAATATACATTTACTTTCTTAAGTTCAGGAAGTCAGGAGTCCAACATGGTTCTCACTGGGCTAAATCAAGAGCTCTGTTCCTCTTAGACGCTTAAGAGATAATAATTTCTTTGCCTTTCCCAGCTTCTAGAAACTGCTCACATTCCCTGGCTTGCGGCCCCTTTCTCTATCTTCAAAGCCACATATTGGACCAAGTCCCTCTCCCTTTTTAGTTGCCCCCCTTTTGTCCCCTCTATTTCACTTATCAGGACTCTTGTGGTCACATTGGGCCCACTTGGTAAGCCAGGGAAGTCTTGCTATTTTAAGCTCAACTGATCCTCAACCTTAATTCCATTTGCAACCTGAATTCCCCTTTGTCATATAACCTAATATTCCACAGGTTCTGGGGATTAGGACATGGACAGCTTTAGGAACCATTAATCTGCCTGCCATGTTGCCACTATGGTCAGCCCCTCAAGGAATAGAGGATAGAAGCCAGTGAATGATGCTGCTGCCTCCTGGTCTTCAGTAGACACGTCCAGAAAGCATTCTCTACCCTCCTCAGTAGGGTCCTGAGAAATCTAGTCTCCATTGTCTGTAGGGGTGACCTCAGCAATGTGCCTTTACATTGGTGTTCCCCCTTCCCTGACTCTCTCTTGTCCCCACTCCCACATCCAAAGATTGCCTGCCAAATAAGCTATCTGTGCCCAAGTCCTTGTCTCAATCTCTGCTTTCAGAGATACCCAAACTAAGACAGTTCTCAATAAATTTATTGATTGAGCTGATGTGACAGGCATCTGGCCCAAAGTGGCTTGAGGAAAAGTACTATCTTCTCATGGATTGAAAAATTCATAGTTACTTTTTAGGTCTTCAGGCATAGCTGGATCCGGGTCTTCAAACAATGTCATCAAGCATTTGTCTCTTTTTGAATCCCAGTTGTGCTTTCCTCATGTTGGCTTCATCCGCAGGCACACTCTCCCTGTACATTGGCAAAGATGGCTGCCAGCTGCCACAGGTAACACTCACAGGGAAAAAAACAAGAGTGACTTTTACCCGATGGCATTAGCAAAAGCATAAGCAGGCATCCTTGTTCCTTAGCTCTGATTGGCTCATCTTGGATCACATGTCTGTGTCTGGACCAATCACTATGGGAGAGGGGATGCAGTATTCTCATTGGCCTGCCTCGGGTCACATGCCCGTTCCTGGGGCTGGGGCTGGGGTCAGCTGCATCCAGAACACCTGGATTGACAGGAAGCAAACTGTGATTCCCCTAAAAAACTGGGGTGCTTTTAACATAAGAAGGAATAAAGGGAAAAGCACAGACACTTTCTACAAGTAAGATCAGCATGTACTGTTAATTTTAGGTAAATCTCTCCCAAGGATGAGAGACAAGATGCTGCCCAGCAGGTGGAGGCCTGGAGCCGGGAGGAAGGGAAGCCAGGCATGGTGCCAGTGGGCAGTGCCAACCCGTCCTGGCTGGAGGGAATTATTGGGATCAGAAATCTGCAGTCTGAGAACTTGTCTATATTTTTGCAATTTCTATTTTCTTCGCTACAAAGCAGAGAGAAAGCCAAAAGGAAATAAAGTTCCTCTCAAAAATGTCAGGCTGTCTGTGCCATATAAAATGGCACATGAAGAGTGAAAGAGCCTTTTGTGAGAACTGGAGAGAAAGAAAAGCGGACTGGGAGCAAGGGAAATGTATGAGAGCTCCCCCTTCCCACAGAAAGAGGCGAACTAGAGTGAGGAGAGAGGAGGGAGGGTTCCTTCTGCATGAGCTGCACCCAGGGAAGTCTTGAGCATCACTGATTGTCAGGAATCGTACAGACCTGGATGTGAATCTCAGCCCTGCCACTTTCTAGCAACATGGCCTTGGGCATATCTTATAAACTAAGCATCAGTTTTCCCATCTGTGAAATGGGGATGGTAACAGTGCTACCTTGTATGTTTATGTGAAGATTAAATGAAATGACATATATGAAGCCATTAGCCTGACGTGCTTGGCACATGATAAGGGCTAAGGAATTAATAGCTATTATTATTAGAATTGCTATTTTTACTCTGATTCCTTATATTGGTCATTTGTCAGGGTCATCTGTCTCAAGGAAATGGATTCTTAGCTTTCTTTGAAACAGAGTGTGGGAAACGTCATAGGCCTAGAGACCTAGTACACTGTATTAGTCTCCTGTGGTTACTATTACAAATTGCCACAAACTAGGTGACTTAAAATAACACACATCTATTCTCTTATAGTTCTAGAGGCCAGAATCTTAAAATTAGGGTGTTGGCGGCAGGGCTGTGTTCCTTCTTGAGCTCCAGGAGAGAGTCTAGTTCTTTGTTTTATCCAGCTTCTGGAAGCTGCCCACATTCCTTGGCTTACGATCACTGCCTCTATTCTCAAGGCCAGTGGTGCAGCATCATCTAATCTCTCCCTCTGCTTCTGCTGTCACAGCTGCTTTTCCACCTCTTCTCCCTCATATGAGAACTCTTAAGATGACTCAACCCACCCAGATAATCTAGGCTAATCAGTCCATCTCCAGATCTTTAACTTAATTACATCTGCAAAGTCTCTTTTGCCATGGAAGGTCGCATGCTCAAAGGTGCTGAGGATTAGAGATGTGGACATTTTGGGGGAGGAGGGGCACTAGTTCACCCAGCCCATATGCTAAGCCTGGACAACAGAAAGATGCATGACCTAAGGAGGGGGTAAGAGTCAGCTAATGTCCACTGCACCACAGACCACCTCCAAATTTAGGGCTCAGATGGCCACTATTGATTTTGTCTATGACTCTGAGTTGGCTGGGTGAGTCTTTTGGTTGGGGCTGACTCGGCTGGCCTTGGTGGGTTTTGTTCATGTGTCTGCTGGCAGGCTGGATGTTGGCAGGATGATCTGGGCCTCACTCACATGTCTGATAGTTGGCTAGCTGTCAGTAGGGCTGTAAGGAGGCAGGGCTACGGGTCATCACTTGTAAGCATCAGGGTTCCAAAAGCAAAAGCTACAAGGCCACTTAAGGCTTAGGCTTGAAATTGGCCAGCAGTTAGTCAACATCTAGTGTCACAATGAAAATATTGAAGCTCAGAAAGGTCTGATCACTTGCCCAAGGTCACACAGCTAACTGGGACTTAGTCTCTATGTCATGAGCCACTGGGTTCATACAGACTCTTCTAGCAAAACACATGCACTGTGAGATGCCTGATCAGTTTTAGATAGGATGGCTGAGGCTGCAGTCCAGAGGGACACGCCCTTGCACATGGGTCTCACTTGATACTTTGCCACTAACCCTGACTTAGCCTCCCCAGACCTATCATCTGGGAGGCTGAATGAGTTCACAGCAAGTCATCCTTTTTTAAGGAGCTGGGAGCCCTTCCCTTACCCATCTAGGAATCTGGAAAGAAGCCTGTCACTTATCCTTCTTTCCTGCCTCTGAAAGAAAAGGAGGAAGGACAGGGGCTGGGGTAGAGGTGTCCAAGCCTGTCACTTTCCCGTGAGTCTGTCCCCTTTGCCCCACCACCCCCGCCCCCACCCAGGTCCAAGCCCCCACTGCTTATGCCACAAGAATCTCCTCCATGGTTTCCCTGCTTCCACTCTGGCCTTTCTGCCCCCAACATTTCCCTTGCAGTGGCCAGGGTGAGCCTTTGGCAACCTAAGTCAGATCCTATCACCCCCTCCATGGCTCCCACATCATACACACTAAAAGTTGAGGCACAAGACCCTACCTGTGACCTCTCTGACCTCCCTCACCAGCTACACTGACCTCACCACTGTGCCAGGCGCCCCAAGCACCCACCCGCTCAGGCCCTGCATCCTGGCCACCCCAGCCTGGAGCACTCCCCTCCAAGTGTCACATGGCTCACAGGGTTGTTTCTCAAATGTCCCTCTGCAGGGAAACATTTTCTTTTCTTTCTTTCTTTTTTTTTTTGATTGCTGGGTCTAAAATAGCAGCCCTTATCATTCTTGTCCAGCCCCTTACTCCTCTGGAGCACAGCCTCTTAGCTGATATAATTCTGTATGTCAACACATTTATTTAACATCTGCCATGTTCAATAGACTGTCACCTCCACCAGGGCGGGAATTCTTCCTCTGTCTTGTTTGCTGCTGTGTTCCCAGTGTCTAGGGAAGTGTCTGGCAATGGCACATAATAGCTGCTCAATAAACACTTTGTACTGACGAATGAGGGAATGGACGGCAGTAACGCCCAGACTCCCACAGTCTGGGGGGGGGGGGGGTTGGGCACAGAAGGAGCCTGATGGAGGCTAAAAGCTGAAGGGGGCCTCATGGCCCAGGTACTTCTTACCTGATTCCATTTGGTGGGGTGCCAACGAGAAGAGTTGGTCAGTGTCTACACCAATCCTCACCATATAAGCCCTTTCCCCACCTCCTTAGACATTCATTCTTCCATCAAGCTGCCTAGTGATAATTAAGCAGAACCTGAACCTGATCTTTGTACTGGCTTGCAGACAATTTTCTCCTGGTAGGGAAAGATGGCAAGGAGGTCAGCCCTAAAATAGCTAGCCCCTGAAGAGAGAAGAGGGGAGGAACATTGCTCTAGCACTTCTCTGGGAAATGAATCAGGCAGCCTCTCTCTGACCACTGGGGAGCTGGGGGAGGGCCTGTGCAGAGAAAAGAGAAGGAAACCTGAGCCTGGGCCCTGCAGCTGCCTGCCCATTTGGCCTCAGGGGATTTGCTTAAACTCTCTGTGCTTCAATTTCCTGATCTGCAGAATGGACATTGTGCTGCCTAACTCACAAGTGAGATGATGTACATCGTGGCTCACAGGTCCCAATGACTGCAGGGGCTGGGCAGGTGGGAGATGCATGTAAGGGGTTGAGGGATAGGCAACAGGTGAGCCCAGCCCCTGTATGTAAGTGGCCACTACTCAATCTCTGCCACCCAGAAAGAGGGGCCCAGTGAGACCGGATGTGCTGACATCTTTTCTCAAGAATGCAGAAACCAGATTTTACTTAAAGGTGAAATTACCTGACTTTTAAAAGTGACAACACATTCTGGTTAAAAATATTAAAACAGGATACATGAGAACTATCAGCAAGTTTGCAAACTCTCTTCCAACCCAAACTCTTCACTGTACAGGGGCCCAGAGATGGGAAGCTGGTTACCAGGAAGCTGGAGGAGGAAGGGTCTGCCAGGGGAGGATAAGGGACAGACCAAAGCAGACCCATTTCTACTTTGGGAAGCAGAATGTCATGCTTGCCTTTGGAAATGGTTCATACTGATCCACAGAGGTCTCCCTCCTTCTGGTCCTCTCCCATGGTGAGGGACGGCATCTTAGTCCATGTGGGCTGATATAACAAACATCACAGGCTGGGTGGCTTACGAACAATGGGAATTTATTGCTCAACGTTCTAAAGGGTTGAAGTCCAAGATCGAGGAGCCGGCAGACCCAGTGTCTGGAGAGGGCCCATTTCCTGGTTCATGGTTACCAACTTTTACAAGGGCACCAACCCCATTCACGAAGGCTCCACCTTCATGACCCAATCCCCTCCCAAAAAGAGCTCACCTCTCAGTATCATCACATTGGGGGTTAGATTTCAATATATGAATTTGATTGGGTGGGGAGCCACAGCAGATGGCAGAGAAGGATTATAGGAGAAATAATAGGCACAGAAGGCTCCATTCTTCTACTTCTTGTGCCCTCCCCACCCTCACTTTGTGACTAAACATCTCTTCAATCTGGTGGAAATCTGTTGGAACGGGGTAAGTGTGAGGAGGAGTCTTCCAGGCTGTTTTGACCTTGACTCCCCAGGATTATTTCCATCTCATCTTGAAAGAACCTACTTCAATAAACATTTAGCTAAAACACATAAAAGGGCATTATGAGGCAAACATTCTATAGTGTTTTTTTTAAAAAAATGAAAACAAATTATTTTATTCTTCTCTTCCTGAGAGGTGAGGTCTATATTCACCACCACCTCCCCTGAATCTAGGTAGGCTTATGACTCATTTTATAATCAAGAAGGTGCAGGACATGGTGCTACGTGGCCTCCTCATACCTGGAGCCCCTGAGCCTCCATCTGAGAAGTCCAATGCCCCTGAGCACACCATGCTGACGAGGCCATGTAGAGGCACTCTTGTTGGCAGAGAACACAGCTGGTATCACCTTCCAGCCATCCAGACATCTAACCCAGGATGAGCCTTCAATTAAATGCAGACCCAACCAATATGTGACTGCAACCACATGAGAGACCCCCAAGTGAGAACCACCCAACTGAGCCCTTCCCAAATTCCTAGGCCACAAAAACCCAGAACAAAATAAAATGAATGTTTTAAACCACAAAGAATTGGAATAATTTGTCACACAGCAATAGTAACCTGAACACATTCCCAAAGCTAATTATGAAGACATTGCCTCTAAGAACTTAATAAAAAATACTGATTTCTGGATTCACGGTAGACTTTTATAAATCTTTTGTGGAAAAGGTATAAAAATCTGCCTTTTTTCCTCAAAAAGGCAAGCTGTCCACCCCAGGTGATTCAGATGTACAGCTAGGTTTGGAATTTTGAGATCTTGTCACTTCTCTGAGTCTGTTTCCTTGTCTGCAAATTAGGGAAGAATGAAGGTTGTACAAACATTAAAGATGCTGCAGGTGAAGTCTTTAGAAAGGTCAAGACATATGGAAATAACGTGGGATTGGAATTAAAAAATTAACAGAAGATGTCAGCATCATTGATACTCATAGTACTGTTTCTGTAACTACTCCAGTATTGTGAGTTGAATAGTGGCCTGAAAAAGATACGTTCAAGTTCTAATCCCTGGTACCTGTGAATATGGCCTTATTTGGAAATAGGGTCTTTGCAGATATAATTAAGGATCTCAAGATGACATCTTCTTAGATTCATCTTCAATCCAATGAGGAGTATCCTTATAACAGAGAGAAAAGGAGAAGACACAAGACGCAGAAAAGAAGACCACATGAGGACCCACGTGAAAACGGAGGTCAAGACTGGAGTGATGTTGCCACAAGCCAAAAAAAACACTTAGAGCCCCCAGAAGCCAGAAGAGGCAAGGAAAAATTCCTAGAGACTTCAGAGGGAGCACAGCCTTGCCAAGACCTTGATTTTGTACTTCAGACCTCCAGATCTGTGACAGAGCAGATTCCTATTTTGTTAAGCCACCTGGTTTGCAGTGATTCAACACAGCAGCCCTAGGAGGCAAATACACCAGTGTTTAGCAGAGAAAAGACTTAAGATGAGATAGATGCCTAGTGTTTCCATAGATGTGACATCCTCATAAATAAGCTTTCTGCTATGATTCTTCACAGAAGGGACATCAAGACACAATAAGGTACACAGGTGACTGTGGCTTCCACCAAACCTAGAGGAACCATCCTCAAATGGGCACTTCTTCCATCACCCCCCAGGGAGAACCAGGAGCCTGAATGTTCAGTCCTAACTCATGGGTAACACAGGTCTGGCTCTTGGCCTTCAGATGCTGACAGGCACAACCATACAGCATTTGTAATCAAAACCAGAATCCAGAGATTTGTCCACTCACTAAGTATTTCCAGAGTGTCATTTCTGTACCAGGAACCATGAAGGGCACCAGGCATCTTCCTCCCTTTTCTTTCCCCAGATGTCACTCCCCAGTAAGACCTTTGCAATCCCAATTCCCAACTAACAAAGGTGATCAGGGTGGGGCTCAGAAATTTGAGTTTTTTAATTGTTCCGAAGGCTGCATCGTGGTGGAGGATGCAGACCAGAAAGGTGACAAGGTAGCAGTTGAAGAGGCAGGACAGCGCAGGGTTTAGGATCCTGGGCTTCAGGGAGGGCCGAGTTGGGATTCCGGCTCTACCCTGTGGCCTTGGGCAAGTCACCTAACCCTTTTGCGCTTCAGCCCCTTCATCTCTAAATTAGGGACAATAATCACACTACCTCCAGAGGGCGGTGCTTGTGAAGCTTAAATGAGAAAAACGAGGAAAGGACTGAGCACAGTGCCTGGCACAGATGAATAGAGGCATTAGGGATGAAGAAGGCTGCGGGGGGTGGGGCAGCAGAGAGTGTTTCCAGCAGGGGAAGCAGCAAGTGCCAAGGCCTGGAGGGAAGACAGGGATGGCATGTTTGGGCACCAGATGGCTCTGTCAGCCCAGAGCCCAGAGGACAGCAGGTCCTAACCTAGTCTGGGTCACAGTCCAAACTGGGAAGGCCAAACTCAGAAAAATTCACAAAGTACTCGTAAAATTTCATCTCTGATTTCAGGAGGGTCATGGACCAGGATTTCTCAACCGCAGAACTAATGACATTTGGGTCCGATAATTCTTTGTGATGGGAGCTGTCCTATGCATTGCAGGGTGTGTAGTAGTACCCCTGGCCTCCACCTATTAGATGCCAGTAACAACCAGATGTGACAACCAGCATGTCTCCAGACACTGACAAAGGTCTCCTGGGGGACACTATTACCCTTGGCTGAGAACCTATGTCCTAAACCATCTCTTTCAGATCCCAAAAGACAGCGAAGCCTGGGCCACCTGCCTCTTCCCATCACTCCTCAAACGTAGCAACTCAGTACAGAATGGATGCCCATCTGGATCGAGCAGGTCTGGAGCAGCCTGGGCAGGAGAGAGCATTAAAAGGGGAGTCAGGTACCTTCAGTTCTTGACTTACTAAAAACTTACTAAAATACCAAATCCCAGGGCCCTCCAGGAGCATGGATCTGAGCAGTGCAGCAGCGTGGAGATGTGCAACATCCCCTTTAAGAAAAGCTTCCTTGCCCAGCTGCAAGATGTGGTCAGTGGATGACCTCTGGTTCATCTGTGTTTGTTTCCTCAATGGTCATGCTTTTCTCAGACCAGGCCCAGGCCAATGGCTAAGCAGGTGGTAGGAGCTGAGGGCACGCTCTCCTTAGGTCCGTACCTGCGCAGTGTGGCAAGGCGTCAGTGCTAGGGCCACATCCATTTTTGCCCAACTCAGGACTCTTCTATCATCTTTGATCTGGAGCCTTCTCCCCTCCCCTCTCCTGGCCACTGAGCTAGCAGAAATTTATCACTTCTACACTGTAATCTGACACCAACCCTGCTCAGTCCTGCTTCCTCCCTTTGCTTTCCCAAGGTGTTGCTCCCCAGTAAGACCTTTGCAATTCCAATTCCCAACTAACATAGGTGGTCAGAGTGGGGCCTGGAAATCTGAATTTTTAAATTGTTCCCCAAGGCCACTGCTCAGCCAGATCTGGGTGCCTCCAAGCTCAAAAGTCTCCCAGTTCCCTGCCAGTTCTGACATTCTAAAGTTTTATGATTTGGGAGAAACTTGATTTGGCCCAGAGTGTGTTCCCATGGGTGTAATAAGCCATGCCGTCACAGGTTTCATGGTCTCCTTCTCTGAGCACTGCTGGCAATGAGCTTTGAAAGCTCCCACCCAGAGAGGGACCTTGGCTCTTAGTCTGATTTGGGTTCCCATGTAGCAAGAGTAGGCATCTTTAGGTTCCGTAACATTTTCATTTGAAACAGCCAGAAGCCATCACTGTCCCCATTTTACAGAAGAGAGAGAAAGTGTAACCTTAAGGAAGGAGCAAGGACCCTGTAGTCAGCAGATCTTGTTTGCTGTGGACTTTGAGCTAATCGCTTTACCTCACTGAGCCTCCGTTTCCTCATATACAACATGAGTCAGTCACTGATGAACTTCATTAAGTACTTTGTCAAGCATGGTTATCAGGACTGGGGACTCAGAGCTATGAATAAGACAAGTACCATGCGACGCATGCCATGAGGTTTTATTCTATAGGGGATATGGGCAACACAGGTGAACAAATAATCTCAGTTGGGGTGGGTGCTGTGAAGACAGAGCAACAGGGAGATGTGGTAATGACGGGAACAGGGGTGAGGGGAGGCAGTCACTGGGTAATGGAAAACAGCGACATTTAAACCGAGAGCTCAGGGAAGAGAAAAAATTAGGCACTGGAGTTGCTGGGAGAATGGCACTCCATGCAGAGAGAAAAACAAATACAAAAACTAGCTTGGTGTGGGGAAGGACCCTCCCAGAGAAGCAGGGAGTGAGGGTCCAGAGGGAGTCTCCAGGGGGCAGGAGATCCTTGGGTTACTTTTAAGTGCTGAAAAGGAGCTTCTATTCTTAGGATAAAGAATTTGCCCAGGGCCACAAGCCTATCGGCGGCCGGTGGGAGCTTTTTCTCCCAGCCATTCCCTCAGCACAGAAGGCAAACCAGCCAAAGATGCTCAGAGGCAGACCAAGGTGGGACAGAAAGGGGTACAAATCAGCCCTACAAAGCGAAACACAGGCAGCGCTTTGAGATCCGGGACTGCTTCCGCCTGAATCAGCCACGTGACCCTGAAGTCACATGACTGGGTCTAACTGCTCCTCCCTGTGGGGCGGGGCTTCGGGTACTTTCCATAGAGACTGATATTCTGTATAAGGGGTTAGGGGTGGGACACAGAGAGAAAGTAGAGGCTGTAACGTAACTTTAATGGTTTTTTCCAACTTCCCAAACTTCCTATTGTTCTTCAAACCTTTGCAACCCATAAGCTTTGTTATCTCCAGTTAACTGCCCTTGATCTCACCAGACCCTAAGAATTGGAATTTTTTTCTTCCATTATTTAGTTCATTTTTCTAACTTTATTGAGGTATAATTGACAAATTAAAATTGCATATATCAAGGTATACAACAGGATTATTTGACATATGAATACACCATGAAATGATTACCACAATCAAATTAATTATTTTAGTAACCAGTCTGGGCAAGGGAGATACAGCTCCTGGTTTTGTTATTGTTATTGTTTTGTTTTTATTCCGGGAAGCTGCACACTTCATGGTTGGACACCTGCATTTCTTGGGGGTGGGGCTTTCTGAGTCACCACTATTACCCAGTTTGGGCTTTCACAGGCTGAGTTCTGGATGCAACAATGTCCTCACTGTCATCCCAGTGTCATCCCTTTCTACCTCCCAAAATCATCTGAGAGGGAGGGAAGAAGAAAGAAAGAAAGAAAGAAATGAAAGAGAGAGGGAAACAGGAAGGAAGGGAAGGAGAAAAGATGGAAGGATGTATGGATTTGGATCTGTGGATTCCTCTCCTCTTCCACCTGGTAAATGCTCACGCACCCTTCAGTGTTCATCCAAAGTGGTGCCTCCTATCCTGTGCCATCTCCAGAGCCTCTTCCAAGCAGGTACCTATGGCACAGGACAGCCACCTGTTTAATTAATGATGCAAGCATGTGGGAAAATGAAGGCCAGCCCCAGCATCTGAGATGAATGTTTTGGTTCTTGCTTTGCCACTGACTCATGGGGGATCCTAGGGCAAGTCCCTTTACATCCTGACTCTCATTTCTCCATTTATACCTTTAGGTCAGTCAACTTGATGGCATCAGAGAGCTTTTCCAGTCTCAATATTTTTGTCTCCAGAAAAGATAACTCCTGGAGCTGAGTGGTCTTCTGCTCTGCATTTCACCATTCTATAATTGGTCTCTTCTCACCCCACCCACCACCCAACATACGCTTTTGGAGGGAACCCAGGACTCAAGGTCTCTGCACCCACCACAGGTCCAGCTTAGCATTTGAGGTGGAACCAGGGGAAAGGCAAGTTCATCATACCTCCCCCCTTTATCTAGAAACTTCACCCACATTTCTCTATGAGGGTCATAACCTCCTACCCCCAGTCACTTGTTTTGAATTGGTGCAGGTCCCAAGGCTAGGCAACAAAATGCACAGTGATTGGTTCCGCTTCGGACTGGTGACTCAAGCCAGACTAATGAGAGTGACAGGAGTTTGCATGGAGCTATCCTAGAAGTGGTACTCTTTGGACTGTAGAGCTCAGAAAATGCATCTGTCAGTGCACCCACAATAGGGAAGGCAGCTACCTGAGAATGAAGCCAATCCATGAAGGGCAGAGCTGAGACATGGTGGGAGAAGAGGTGCCCAAAAACATCATTTGAACCCCTGGATTCAGCTATGCCTGAAACCACTGCCATCCCCTGGACTTGGTAATTACTTGAACCTATACATGCCCTTTTGGCATAAGACAGAGTGAATCTTAATAAATATAGAAATAAGAGAAATGAAGAAAGAAATAAGAAAAGAGGTTGAAAAGAGAGGGAGGAAGCTGAGAACTGATTCTTCATTAGAGAGTCAGTTCCAGAAACCAGTCCTGCTGACGCCTTGATTTTGGAGTTGTGGCCTTCAGAACTGAGATGATAAATTTCTATTTTTTTTTTTTTAAGACACCTAGTTTGTGGTACTTTGTTATGGTAGACTTAGGAAATGCATGCAGGGACAAAAAGCATGCCAGGCGAGGCAACGGTTTGGAGGTGCCAGGGATGCCTACTCTGCCTGAAGAGTAGACATAGACAGGGCTGGGTGTGTCTGTCAGCTCAGCCCAGACCCATGCACCTTTGTTTTATGTGTTGCAGCACCCATGGCACATATCTGTTGCCCTGTATGTCACAACATGTGGAATATATTTCACTATGAACCTCCTCTGGAAGTCATATGCCTTTATTATTCCACTGCGAGTGAGAGTTAGCAGATATCCATCACTAAGAGTATACTAAGTGCCCATTAAGTACCAAGCCTAAGATAAGCATTAACTGTGGTTTGAATGTCCCCTCCAAACCTCATGAAGAAATTTAACTGCTGTTGTAACAATGTTGAGAGGCGGAACCTCTACAAGGTGATCAGGCTGTAAGAACTGTGTCACCACAAATGTTATTAAAGCTGTTGTCATGGGAGTGAGCCCTGAGAGAAGGATAAGTTTGACACCTTTGTTCTCTCTCTAGTCTCTCCCACTGTTTTGCCCTTTGGCCTTTGTCCATGGAATGACAGCACAAAGGCCCTCACCAGATGCCAGCACCTTGATATTGGACTTCCCAGCCTCCAGAACTGTGAGAAATAAATTCCTTTTCTTTGTAAATTACCCAGTCTGTGGCATTCTGTTATAGCAACAGAAAATGGACTAAGAAAGCATTTTATATACATTTTCTTTTTTATTTCCTCCCTATTAGGCAATCCCCATGTCACAGGTAAAAACTCAGGCTCCCCAAAGCATTGCTACATTAAGGGAAGTAAAACCAATAGCTACCACATACTGTGGTCCCCTTTATCTGTGGTGTCTGTTACAGTACCTTGAGACAGAGAGAATACATTCACATAACTTTTATTACAGAATATTGTTAAAATTGTTCTATTTTATCATTAGTTATTGTTGTTAATTTCTTACTACATTTAATTTATAAATTAAACTTTATCATAGGTATTCATACAGAAAAACATAGTACAGATGCTTCTCAACTTATAAGGAGATTGTGTGCAGATTATGATATTGTAAATTGAAAATATCAAGTCAAAATGCATTTAGTACACCTAACCTACCAAACATCACAGCTCAGCCTACCTTAAACATACTTAGAATACTTGTATTAGCCTACATTTGGGCTATAGAGCCTATTTTATAATGAAATGTTGAATATCACTGATAATTTATTTAATACTGTGCTGAAAATGAAAACCAGAATGATTTTAGAGGTTCTTGAAGTATGGTTTCTGCTGAATGCATTCTGCTTTCATACCACCATGAAGTAAAAAAATTTAGGAGTCGAACCATCCTATGTTGGGGACCATGTGTTTATTACTATCTGTGGATTCAGGCATCCACTAGTGCTCCGGGAACACACCCCCTTGGATAAGGGTAATTTACTGTAATGATAAAAATAGTTGCACATGCAGACAGCAATCTAAGAGGTTTTCATAGATGTTAACTCATTTCATCCTGACAGCAGCCTAAGGAGGGACTTATGATGATTCCTCCCATTTTACAGATGAGGAAAGAGAAGTAAACAGACATTAAGGGCTTGCTCGAGGCTGAGACGGAAATTTAAGCCAGGCAGCCTCATGCCTGCTGAACTTCCGGTCATTCTCTGAAGGCTGGCAGGTGACAGGCACTGTCCTGGGCATCTTACATAGCTCTTCCTCCTGCCACCCCATGGATAAGTGCAGAAAGGGTTGTGACCATTTCATACTGACTACTTGAAGGATAAGCAAGTGACAGTAGACTGCAAAGGCACACTTACAGTGGTGCTATTTCATTTGGTTTTGGACATATCCCCTACCTTCCCCACCAGACTCCTCCAGGGCATGGAACATATCCAGTGGATCCTAAGATTCTAGGTATTACATATAGTATAGCTCCCAGCACATAGTAGGTGTGCATGTTTCTTGAACTGACTGACACCTACCTGCCCTCCTGCAGGAGACATGGCCAGAAGTCCTGGGAGACACCCTTTCTTCATGACTGTCATGACTGTCACAGCCATGCTTACCATCTCTGGGCATCTGAGGCAGCTGAATTTAGGCCCTTCCTCCCGACAGAGGGGCCAGGGTGATGACGATGAGGTGGCAGCAGGATCCAGTCCAGTGACGCCTTGACGGAACCGTATATCACCCAGTGCAAATGGATCCACTCTGAGGAGTATTGAGTGGAGTGCAGCAGACGGCATGAGTGTGGCTGGCCTGCTTGTTTATCAGTGCCACTGCTGCTGCCCCCGGGTGAGGGCCACAGAGGGTCCCCTGCAGGAGCCTAAGCAGAGCCTAATCTTATCCTTAGTTTCCCCTCAGCAGATGGGTGAGTGCTGACTCTCACACAGGAAAAGGATCTTATTGTGTGAGTCTCCCCTTTTAGCCCTGGCTGTCCTGAACCTAAGCAGCAGGGGTGGTGGACAGATAGAAGGTGACAGCAGGACATTTATAGTTCTGATGGACCAATAGGGGAGCCAGGATGGAGGCCAGCAGGAGTGGCAGATGGGTCAGTGCAGTTGATGGCCCTTATGGCCGACAGTATCTAGGTGGATCCAAGACAGCCGAATGCTGAGTCAGCCAGCCTCCAGTAGAGGGTCCAGGCTGTGGGTAGGGGCAGCCTGGATGGCACCATGCATCTGGCATGCGTTGGTGTGAAGTGTGTATTCTCAGGGCAGTGCTGGGGAAGGTGGATAATGGTGGCAGTGGGAACAGTTTGGGCAGCAATCAGGGAAGGGGACCAGAGACTCCTGAGCACACACTGTCTCTTCTGTTTCTCTGTTTCTATCTCCTTATCTCTCTGCCTGGTTTTCCTCTCTCTTTCTTTCTCCAGTATCTATTTCTTGTCCTTCCTTCCTCCCCTTCTTCCCCTTTTCCCTTCCCTGGCCCTTCTCTCTTTCTTTCCATCTCTCCCTCCCCCACCTGCTTCTCTCCCTCTCTTCTTTCTCTTTTTTTATCCCTAGATGTGGATGTGTCTTTCTGTCTTGCCTCTGTTTCTCCCGTCCTCGCCTCTCTCCTCCCCATTCCTCCTGTCTTCTCTCTTGCTAGGTTATCTACTATAGTTAGCACTTACTGGGCGTGCTCATGACACTGTCCTAAGCTCTTCACATTCATTGATCAATCCTTGCCCAATTTTAGAAGGCAGACAATGGCTCTGGATCCTGGTCCAGGATGCCCGTGTGTGTCTTTTCTGGAATCCAGGCATGTCCCTGCTGTTAATCTAATAGCAATGGTGATGATGATGATAATATGTTTTATTGGGTGTTTTCTCTGTGCTAACTGTTTTATGTACATTATCTCCAGAAATCTTCAGAGCACACCTGAGAAATAGGCATCATTATCCTTACTTTATAGACAAGGAAACAGCTTCAGAAAGGTTAAATAATTTGGTCAAAGCCACACAGTCGGTAAGACATGAACCCAGGTCTTTCTGAACTTCACCTCTCTGAGCCTCTGCAGGAGGGAGCCAGGGATGTTTAGTCAATGCTGGGGCCCTGGTCTATAGAACATCTGTCCCTAGGAAATGGCTCTGGGACCAACTGCATGGCTGTATCAGCCTCTGTGTCTCTACTTCTCTCCCCTCTCTGACTCTGAAAACCTCTCTATTTTCAGAGGCTGCCCTTGACTCAGATTGAGTCAGAAATTAAAATAGCAAATTAGAAGTTCTAAAACTTAGTTCATGTCCCCCAAACAAAATCCCTAACCTAGAGTAGTCAGTATTTTTGAGGCATGAGCCCAGTCTCTGAGAACTTCCCTTCCCCTCATGGCCTGATGAGAAAAGCCCTTGGTGGCCATGTTGGTGTCACATGACCCTGCCTTCCAGGCTGATTGGACCAAGGTGGTCACCTGACCTAAGATGGGCTCATCAGCTTTTCTAGGAAGCCTTGGACTCCGGTTCAGCGGAGGCCTGCTGTGCTGGCTTCTGCACCTGACTCTCCGCTATTTGCTCTTGCCGAGGAACAAGTCAGGAAGCTGCCTTGGCTTTTCAAGATACCAGAAAAACACCTGTGGAGACAAAGGTGGCGATTCACCGAATTAGAATTACCCTCACCAGCCACAATGTAAAATCCCTGGAAAAGGTGTGTGCTGACTTGATCAGAGGTGCAAAGGAGAAGAATTTTAAAATGAAAGGACCAGTTGGGATGCCTACCAAGACTTTAAGAATCACTAGAAGAAAAACTCCTTGTGGTGAAGGTTCTGAGACTTGGGATCACTTCCAGATGAGAATCCACAGGGACTCGTTGACCTGCACAGGCCTTCTGCAATTGTTAAGCAGATTATCTCCATCAGTGTTGAGCCAGGAGTTGAAGTTGAAGTCACCATTTCACATACTTAAATCAACTGTTTTAATAAATTGATGACCAGTTTTAAAAAAACAAAAAAAAAGATGGGCGAATCAGATCTCTCTCACAAAAGTTTAGAATTCTTTTTAAAATTCTAAACACTATTTGTCACATAAAATAGTTTTATTATTTTTAAATTATACAATAATACATGCTGACTGTAAAAGAAAAGTCAAGCAATATATAAAAATAGAAGGAAGCCTGAAAGCCCATCATCCTGGGCATTAGCCATTTATGTTTTGGTGATGATTCTTTCATTCATCTCTTTGTGTGTAAAGTCACACACACACCCCTAATTTTACATAAATGTTATTTTAAAAGAATGGGTTTACATCACACATGCTGGTTTTAACATGTCCAATTTTCTTTTCTTATAATGGAGGGGTTTTTTTCCCTTCCTTTTTCCTCCACTCCCTCTCTCCTCACTTTCCTTCTTTCTTTTTGATTACCTTCTACTCCCTCATCCCCAAGCCCCAGACCTAACCCTAGTAACCAGTTCATAATCTGGCTTATATCCTTCTGTGGTAAGCTGAATAATGGGCCTCAAAAGATATCGATGATATCGAGATAAGATAGGTTCTATCGATGTAGAACCTATGAGTGTTATATGGCAAAAGGGACTTGCAAATGTGATTAAGTTAAGGGCCTTAAAAGATGGGGAGATTATCTGGATTAACTGGGTGGTCCCAATGTAATCACAGGAGTCTTTATAAGAGGGCTGTAGGAGGGAAGAGTCTAAGATAAGGGAGAAAGTAATGTGAAGAGAGAAGAAGACATGAGGGATGCAGCTACGAGCATTTTATGTTTACATTAAATTATATATTTATATATTATATAAATTATATATTTAATTATATATATATACACACACATTTTGTATATATATATATATATATATATATATATATATATATATAGAGAGAGAGAGAGAGAGAGAGAGAGAGAGAGAATGCCAAGACAGTCTCTAGAAGCTGGAAGGAGCAAGGAATGGATTCTCCCGTGGAGCCTTCAAAAGGAGCCAGTCCTATCAATGTCTTTATTTTAGCCCTGTAAGACTTATTTTATTTTATTATTTTTTGTGTGTGTGTGGTGTTTTGGATTCAGAAAAAAATATTTTAATTTTCAAATGTAGTTATAAATTATAATGTATTCATAATTGTACTTTCTGTTAAAATGCACGATTACAGGATTGTTGTTTAGATTTTGTGTTTATTCTTTCTTTTTTTTTTTTGTAAGCAGGAACTCAATTTTATTGCGTCAAGCAGCTGCTTAAATAGAGCGTGGGGAAGGGGCAGGGAAAGAAGGCAGGGGATGAGGTGCGTGACAGGATTGGGCCAATGGCATGGTACCACATTGGCTGTATCTAGGTAGAGGCAGTTTCAGGCCGGGCCTTGCTGAGTCGTTGCTACATGGAAGTAGCTCGATGGATCTACTTCTAGTCAGGCTCGGGAAGTTGCACTAGGCCTCAGGCACATGGCATGGCCCAACAATTCCCTCTTTTGTTTTTTGTATGGTGGAAAAACATAGCCCCTGTCTTAGGTTGCCTGCTCTTGCCGTTTCAGTCTTAACCGTCAATGGGGATACAAACATCAGTGGTTTGGTCCCTGTCTTAGGTTGACTGAACGCAGAGTGATATTACCCATCTTGGGTACTATGAATGTAATCCACCGTGTAGCCTCTCCATATCCTGTCTTAGGTTGTCCCCGCTTTGGGAATCTTACCCGTCATTGGTGCTATGGAGGGCGGTGAAGAATAATAGTTAGATTCTTGGTTAATGAGCCGGTGATATTGGACTTCGACCTGATTTAACTGCCTCTAACCTTTTTT
>CAUYPK010030402.1:0-19836 GCA_963574355.1 Loris lydekkerianus
CTTTGAGGGTTTGGGAGCGTTCAAAAGCTTTGTCTTCAATGTCAGAAATCCTTTCTTCTGCTTGCTCCATTCTGTTACTGAGGGATTCTACTGTGTTTCTCAGATCTTTGAGGGATGCAACTTCTTGTCTCAATGTGTCAACATCTTTGGTCATTTGGTCTTTGAATCCGTTGAATTCTTGAGATAACTTTTGTAATTCTAATTCGATCTTGTTTTCTATCCATATCCTGAATTCAATTTCTGACATCTCAGCTATTTGTTTGTGCATGGGGTCTTCTGCTGTTTCTGCCCCATTGATCCTTGGGGGAGTTGATCTACTCTGGTTGTTCATATTGTCAGAGTTTTTCTGTTGATTTCACCTCATGATTGTTTTTTACCATTGCCTCTGGCCGTCCTCAAAGTTGGGGAGATGACTAAGATTAGACCCCAGCGGGATCACTGTATTGTTGCTGGATCTTTGTAGGGAGTGACCCTGTGTAGTTCTTCTGGGGTGCTCTAGCTAGGTAGTTTTGGTTGTGGAAACAGCTCCGGTGTGTGACACACCCGGATTCAGCAACAAGGCTAGAGGTGGTGCGCACGGTTCTGGGAGTGCCTGGCGCCCAGTGACTTTGGCACAGACAGCCCAAGGCTCCAGCAGTCTCTGGCCAGGAGAAGGGCTCTGCGCAGAGGCAGGGAGGGCTCCAGAGGGCACACAGTTACCAGAGTCCCTGGCCGGCGATCGGGCTAGAGTGGAGGCTGGGAGGACACAGGAGGGAGGACATAGGGTTGCGTGGCTTCTGCAGTTTATGGTCAGGGAATGCGGAGGCCCGGTGGTTGCTGGTCACCGGTCGGGGGTCGCTGCACACCTCTTATGTAGGTCTGGGAGGCACCAAGCCCAGGAGTTTCAAGTTGCTGTGAAGTGTGACGTAACAGCACTTTACCCAGGGCAACAGCCCAAGGCTCCAGTGTGCCAAAACCACCTCACTCTGCCCCTAAGGATTAAGGCTGTAAGGCAGCTCAGACCCCGCCTTTAGGCTGCTCAGTCACTAGGTTACTTTTTACTGCCTGATCCTTGCTCTGGGACCCTGAGGGCAGAGCTTGCAGGGACAGTTTTTTCACAATGGCTTTCTCCGCCCAGCTCAGTGGCTCAGTCTGGGGCCCCAGACAATGCCCAAAGTTCTCCGCACTCCTTCTCAAGCTCTCCCCAAGGTAGCTCAACTGAGCGCCAAGTCCAAGAACACCAGAACAGTTCACAGGTAAGGCCTTTCTGGTTTGCAATCTCACTGCTGCTTGTACTCACGGATGCCGGCGTGATTAGGTTGATCGAACACACGCAACCACTTGCCAGTTTTCCACTGTTTTTGTCCTCCTCCTGGGGTCTAGAAGTCCCTTGCTGGCTCCCTGTATCCTCAGGAGGATGATCATAGGCATATCCCACCGGCCAGAGATGCCTGGAGTCTTGTCTGCCCAGACTCGCTGTGCCCAGTTGCAGGGAAGCTGTTACTCGGCCGCCATCTTTAATCTCCTCCCTTTGTCAGATTTTTAGCATGCAAAAATCTTCTCCTATTCTGAAGGGTATTTGCTTTAGTTTTGTACCCTTAGCTAGGCAGAAGCTTTTTAGCTTGATTATATCCCCTTTATTTGTTTTTTGTGGTTCTGCAGTTGCCAACAGGGTCTTCTTCATAAAATCTTTTCTCTGGGCAATTTTGTCAAGAGTTTAGTTTTATTTTTTCAAGTTCCTTAAAGTACTTTTGTATTTTGATGGGGATTGCATTAAATCTATAGATCACGATGGGTAGTATGGACATTTTAACAATGTAGATTCTTCCCAGCCATGATTATGGTGTATGTTCTTCTATTTGTTAACATCCTCTGCTATTTCTTTTCTTAGGGTTGCATAGTTCTCTCTGTAGAGATCCTTCATGTGCTTTGTTGGGTGTATTCCCAGGTATTTCGTTTTCTTTGAAGCTGTTGTGAAGGGTACTCTGCTATTTATTTTATTCTCAGCTTGGCTGAGGATACTACTGATTTGTGGACATTGATTTTATATCCTGAGACTTTACTACATTTCTGTATCATTCCAGAAGCCTTGTGGTTGAG
Organism: Loris lydekkerianus; assembly: GCA_963574355.1. Classification (NCBI taxonomy): domain Eukaryota; kingdom Metazoa; phylum Chordata; class Mammalia; order Primates; family Lorisidae; genus Loris; species Loris lydekkerianus. The sequence continues at coordinate 2,080 of CAUYPK010030402.1, forward strand.
TTCCTGGAGTTTTTTAAGTATAAGATCATATCTTCAACAAAGAGTGAGGGTTTGACCTCCTCTGCCTCCATTTGAATGCCCTTGATTGCCTTCTCTTGCCTGATCACATTGGCTAGAACTTCCAGCACTATGTTGAATAGCAGTAGTAATAGAGGACAACCATGGCTGGTTTCAGTTCTAAGTGGAAATGCTTTTAGTTTTACTCCTTTCAGTATGATATTGACTATTTGTTGTAGATGGCTTCAATCAGTTTAAGAAATGTCCCATCTATTCCTATTTCTTAAGTGTCCTTGTCAGGAAGCGATGCTGAATTTTTTTAATATGTAACTGTATTCTGTTTGCTAGGATTTTATGGAATATTTTTGTGTCAATAATCATTAATGATATTGATCTGTAGTTTTCCTTTTCTGCTGAGTCCTTTCCTAGTTTTGGTACAAGGGTGACGTTTGCTTTGTAGAACATTCTGGGGAGGATTACTTCCTTCCCTATGTTTTGGAATAGTTTCTGCAATACAGGTATGCAGCCCTCTTTGAGAGTTTGGTAGAATTCAGTTTTAAAACTGTCTGGTCCAGGACTTTTCTTTTTTGTGGAGATTTATTACTGTTGTTGCAATTTTGGTATTTGATACTGGTCTGTTCAAAATTTCTAGTTCTTTCTGGTTGAGTTTAAGGAGGCAGTTTGATTCCATGTTTCGGTCCATTTTCTCCATATTTTCAAATTTCTGGGTATACAGGTTTTTGTATGACAATTTATGATATTTTGTATCTCTGTGGTATCTGTTGTTATTTCCCCCTTTTCGTTTCTGATTGAAGTTATTAGAGATCTTACTTTTCAGTTAATCTGGCCAAGGATATAATTCAGTGTTTAATATTAGATTCATTTGAGCCTTTATTTAGAAGTTTGGTGTGTTTTTGTGACCAGAAACATGTCACAGGAACTTAATTCTTTTTTTTTTCTTTTTTTTTTTTTGGTGGTGGGGTTTCAGAGTCTCCCTTTGTCACCCTTGGTAGTGTGCTATGGTGTCACAGCTCACAGCAACCTCAAACTCTTGGGCTTAAGAGATTCTCTTGCCTCATCCTCCCCAGTAGCTTAGACTAAAGGTACTGCCACAACATCCAGCTATTTTTAGAGATAAGGTCTCACTCCGGCTCATGCTGGTCTGAAACTAATGAGCACAGGTGATCTACCTGCCTCAGTCTCCCAGAGTGCGAGGATGAGTACTGGCACAACACCCAGCTATTTTTAGAGACCAGGTCTCACTCTGGCTTATGCTGGTCTGACACTAATGAGCTCAGGCGATCTACCTGCCTCAGTCTCCCAGAGTGCTAGGATTACAGGCATGAGCCACCATGCTTGACAGGAACTTAATTCTTATTTATATCAATTAGCTTATGATAAAATTGGTTTCATTATATGTCATTTTGCTTAAAGTCACCAAGAGCCTATCAACAAATTTAAGTGAGGACTCAATGTATTCTATTCTTTTTTTTGACTGTTTTATTTTCATAGATACAAAAAGCTATCCTTCACTGACACATACAGACTTCCTTGCTGCATTTTAGTAAAACTAGAACTATACTAGTGCAGTCATGAATCGCTTATTAACAGGGGTGCTTTCTGAGACTGCTGCTCACACAAACCTAGATGTCACACCCTACTTGTGATGTGGCCTGTTTTTCTGGGACTACACACTGTGCTGAATGCTGTAGGCAGTTGTAACACAGTGGTAAGTGATCCATACATTTAAAGATATCTAAACACAGAAAAACATATTTAAATGTACAGTAAAAATACAGTATAATTAAAAATGGTACCCTTGTCTGGGGTACTTACCTGAAGGGAGGTTGTGGGCCTACAAGTTTTTCTCTGGGTTAATCACTGGTGAGTGAAGTGAAGGCCTAGGACATTATTGCCCACTACCATAGACATTATAAACACTGGACACTTACTACATTCATAAGAAAAATTTCATAAAAATAAATCAACCTTTCCTCACTATGATTTGTTTACTTTATAAACTTTTACATTTTTTAAACTTTTGACTGTTTTGTAATAATGCTTAAAATACAAACACATAGTACAGTTGTATAAAAATGTTTTCTTTCTTTCTTTTTTATAAGTTTTTTCCTTTTTTTAGCTTTTCAACCTTTTTATTGTTGTTAAAAAGTAGGCAAAGACACACACACATGAGCCTAGCATCACCAAACACACTCAGGGTCAGGGTCATTGGTATCACCGTCTACCACCTTCACATCTTGTCCCATGGGAAGGCTCTCAGGGGATGACACACAGAGAGCTGTCACCTCCTGTGATGACAGTGCCTTATTTCTGGAATACTTGTGGAAAGACCTGCCTGAGGCTGTTTCATAGTGAATGTTTTGTTTTATATATAAAGGGGTACACTGTAAAATAATGGTAGAAAGTAGAGTATAGTAAAGTTTGTCAGTAACAGTTGCTTATCATCATTACCAAGTATCATGTCCTATTTGCATACATAACTGCCTGTGCTTTGCTTTTATACGACTGGCGCACAGTAGGCTAGTTTACACCAGCATTGCCACAAACACATGAGAAATGCCTTGTGCTGTGACATGAGATGGCTCTAATATCACTAGGCAGTAGGATTCTTCAGCTCCACTGTGACCTTATAGGAACATTGTCTTACATGCAGGCTGCTGCTAACTGAAATGTGCTATGTGGCACCTAACAGTACAAAATCCTGTGAATGAACTGCTGTGGATTTGGTCAGAAACCCCAACATTGTGCCACTGTCCCAGAAAGCATTTACACTGGTCTTAACGTTTCCCTAAGTCTGAGCCAGAGCAAAGGACCCAGTGGCTCCTCCCCAGGCTTCATTGCTGTGCTACATATGTGAGGGGTTTCCTTTCTTCAGGGTTATGAAGGCTACCAGGAGGTGATAGCCTTAGCCACGTGCAGACCTGGTTAAGCCACAGTGCAGGTGCTGCACTAATTTCCTAAAGAGACTGAGAACAGGATTTCCACATATGACATGTAGTTATTTCATACCTAAGTAACATTACTTTTATAGATGTTATTTCTTTCATTATGGTTAAAAAATTGCTTTATTTAATTTATTTAATTACCGTATATACTCGAGTATAAGCCAAGTTTTTTCGGCACAAAATTTGTGCCGAGTTCGGGTTTTTTGGCACAAATTTTGTGCCGAAAAAACTCAGCTTATACTCAAGTATATACGGTATATTGAGGTAGAAGGGAGGATCAATTTTTATTGAACTTTTACAGATAAGTGCATTGCCATGAAAAACAAAAGGACCAGAAAGGTCCTGAGCCGGGCCTTAGGCTGCCCAGGGTACCTTAGGCCTTCTTCATCATGGGCATAGACTTTGCCATGGCACTTTATTTTTTTTTTTAAGTAAGATTTGATTATGTACAGATGAATTTGATTTAGAATTAATTTAATTCAGCATCTGTAAACAAAGGATGATTTTATACTTAACTCATTTTAAAAAGTGCATCTCTGATTTTGTTTATTAGAGACACTGTCCTTAAATTCACCTGAGGTTAATTAGTTTGTATTTGTGGTTTTCCTTATTAAGACTTCTTCAAGGACATGTTTTTTCAGGAAGTAAGCCTAAGAGGTATTTTATATGTGCCTGGATTTTGATAAATTTTACCTCTATAAAGAAATATTTTCAGAAATTTAGTTTCCTATTGCCTGAACTTGGATAATATAAAGTATACAAAATTATTCTTTCCATAAATTTTGCAAGGCCAATTGGCACAGTGCATCAATTAAGAAAGGGTGCATGTTTTGGTATAACTATTTTATATTGCCAAACCTGTATAAGATTATAGTCCCATAGATGAAAATTACTTTAAGAGAGAGTATTAATTCTAATTGGTATTTGTTTAATCTTCTAAATTTGAGGTTAGAAAAAGCAAAATGAAATAAAGGAGCTTCATCATGTGATTATCATAAAATAAACCATTATAATAATACCAACAATATTCTGAAACAAATGACTATAACTAAACATGGCTCTTCACTTTCATGAGGTCCTATTTATTTTTCTGCTGCTCTCAGGTTAGCGATCTACTTTTGCAATGTCATCAGCCTTTTGGATTAAGATTTTCCTGGAAATCCTGATTTTAAATCCCCTGGCACAGTCAGATGCTAGCCTCACTCATGAAGACATCTCAGCTCGCATCTCAAAACCAGGACCTATGAGTTTATCCTTCGCCACCTCATTAGGCTTTTTCGCCAAGGTCTGAGACTGACTTTCTTTGTTATTTTCCCAGGGGACACAATCTAGCTGGCAGCTAATTATAGGAAGCTTTAGGCCAGCAGGAGGGGAGAACAGGGGCCACCTACTGATGAAAGACTGTTCTGGCTAATTTGTTACAGAAACCAATGACATCAGAGCGGAGGAGAATCGGGTCTCCTGAGCAAATGCACGTGCTGAATCAGGGGATGGCTATCCTAGGGGGCTGAAGGTGCTGTGGCCAGGGAAGGCTCGGCAAATCTCCAGAGCCTCACATTACTGCACAGGTGCACCAAAATTACCTCCACTTGAGAGAAGAGTTTAAAACTAAAACATCTTCCTAGAAGTAACTTCATAGCACCGTGTGTCATCCCTGCGTGTGTGTATGAGCAGACTTCCCTCACTCCAATAGCACACGGGACAACATACCAAGGTCATAACACTTCACCTAAAAAACTGACCTTGGGCAAGTCAAGCATTTCATTTAGTTTTGTAACTTTTCCTCCTATCCACAAAGCAGTATTCCATGCCCATTGGGCTCTTGGGTTCAACTAACATCAGACTAGCAAGTCCCACTAGACTCCAGTCTGTTCGGAAGATGTAGGGCAGGAACCAAGGCCTATTGGCAGGACAGCATCAGACATGCCCACTGCAGTCCCTGCAGTGACCCCCGTGGCCACCTGGGCACTAACTTCCCCGGCGCGATAGAAAAGACGAGATCCACATTGAGCTTGTGTGGGAGACACTCAGGTATAAAGGCCTTGTTTCTCTCTGTAGCCGGCAACCCTGTCACTATTCACAGATATGGTTTCCAGACACACGCCCTGTTAAAACAATCATTACACTCAGGGAAGCCCGAAGATTTGATTTCCTATCAGGTGCTCCGAATTGCCAGCACAGAAGAAATTTACTGACCGGGGGTCATTTTACCATACATTATGTAAGGAACAGAGGGCCCTGGTCCCCCAGAGGTTTACCAAACTGTAGGAAGCAAAGGCCCCTATTCCCATAAAGGGTTGGTGAAAAATCACTAAGATGATTGATTACTAGGAGAAAAGAGATACAGCATGTATACATGGGAATCCTCAGGATGAAGTACAGAGGCTTTTAAAAAATTGAACCCTGAAAGCAGAAAAAGAGATTTGGGGAGGGAAGGAGAAAGAGGCTGACTAGTTGGCAAAGATGGTCTCATGATGTAAACGAAACCTTACAGGTAGCAGCCCCCAGAGAGAATAGATGATAAATGTTTCTTTTCAGATCTTTAAAGGCATCAGGCTTTCTTAAGTCAGCTAAGCATCAGCCTAGCTGTATTAATGCAGATTCTCTGTAAATGTAAATTCCCTCCCCAGAGACAGTTTTTCGTGTTACTTCTATCTGTGAGACTCAAGGCAGTCATATCAAACTATGTCAAGAGACATACATATTTGGGAGTAAAATATTTCTAATTTCCTTCAGTGGCTTAGCAACAGAGTTGATACTCTGTCCAGTCAGGTTACCACAGAAATAGACTTAACCAAAGGTCCTATTCTCATTAAGAAAAAGGAAATGTTGGGGCAAGTGTTGAAAAAAGTGAGAAAACTGGAGACTCCAGAGGTGCCTCACCATGTCGTCCTGCCGCGCAGCGCCCAGGAGAAGGGTGTTCTCCAGACGAGCGAGCAAGCCTGCAGCGCTACCTGACAGCTGCTGAGAAAGCACCAAAACTGGTTTGGATCTAAAACACCCTGTTGGTTTTATTAGCCCAACTTTATAGCCTGTCCTTGGATAACAGCAAAATCAAAGAGAGTTTTCAGACAAGTCACAGACGTTCAGGACAAGAAAGAGCTGCAAATTTGGCTGCGTTCCTGACCAGGGTTTCAGTACTTTATAGCAGCCATAATAGCAGTATAGGAGCAAAGAGTTCCGTGATTTTAGGTTGTCTAGACATGACTAACACTGATTCTTCTTTCTGTTGCTTATTTTTTGGTCATAAAATACCAAAAATCATCTTAAGATACTCAAAATCGGGATAAAAAGCAGACCCGTTTGAGAGACTATTTGAGTGAGGTAAAATTTTTTCACTTAGGCAGAAAGCACCTGCCTGCTACTTCGACAACACTGTATATTTAATGATCATGTTTTTGTTTTTGTTTTTTTTTCTGGTGAACTGTCAGTCCTCTATCATGTAAGCTTTTTTCAAAATAATTTTAAATTATCTCAATGTGTATATATTATAAATGCACATACATGTATTTAAAATAATAGTAGAGGATAAATTTTAAATTAGATATAACTAATTTTAAGAAGAAAAAACACTGTTTTTACTGCTCTGATTTTAGTTTTGTGATCTGAGTGCCATTTATACTATAAAGACATTTACATATTGAAAAAATACATTATGAATGAAAATACTCTTATGTAAACTACGGACTTGGGTGATAATGATGTATCAGTGAAAGTTCATTGATTGTGACAAACATACCATTCTAGTGAGGGATGTTGGTATGTGGTATAGGGACAAAAAGGAAGTGATTCCTTCCCTTCCCATTATAAAGGGTCACAGCCAACACCTGCAAAACAAAAATAGGTTAACAAAGGAAAAGCGTAACAAATTCACTGTGCATAGCAGTTATACAAAACACGAACTCCCAGAGGGGCCAGGAAGTGAGGTGTAAATGCCCTCTTCTCATGGAAGAGAGAAATGGGTCAACGATTCTTTGGAAGCTGCCCGAGGAAGATAGGAACAATGGTTGTCCTGTGCGGACAAAGTCTCAGAGCTGCCCTCAGCCGAACAGATGAGAAGCGTGTGTGGGTGTAGTGATGATTCCCTGTCTCCTAACTTGTCCGTGGTTAATCTTCCCTGGTCATTTGAAGAGAGTCCTAGGAAGTGGGTCTGAGAAAATCAAATTTCTTTTGGAAGAAGTTTTCTCCCATCAGATAAAGCAATTGTAGAGCAAGCCCCTTCCTACCTTCAGGGGTGATGGTGGGAGAACAAGGCAAAGCGAGAGGTGCAGTGCGGTCTGCCTGGCCCAAGAGAAAGCCGATATCCAGAGACAGCAGGCTTTGCAGAGAGAATTTATTCCACAGCGCGAAGTGGGGAGACAGGAGGGATTTCTCCAATCCGCCTCCCCAAGAACTAGGGAGATGGGGATTTTAAAGACAGTTTCTTGGGCAGAGGGTTAGACAACCAGCGTCTGCTCACTAACTGACATCAGGACAGAACCACTGGCCCTTTGGTGTGGGCTGCTGTCTTGGTGGGTCGGGCACTGCAATGCAGGACCTCGGGTGGGGGTCCAAGACCAGTTCAGTCAGTTCCATAGCCTGGGTGGGTCGTCCATCCCCTGGAATGCAGGGCCTGGAAGTCATCTCATAAACTAACCCTAGGTTCTGAACAGCTAATGTCATTTATGGAGAAGATTAAGGATCTCTACAGCTACCAGCTGTGGCCTCTACAGCACCAATCAGCAGCAGAGAGGGGACAGGGGCTGATTGTTATTGTTCCAGCTACACTGCTCCTTCACAGAGTTTGGGGCCCTTCCCTAGTTCCCACCTTTCACCCCTCATCAGTCTCTAGGAGCAGTTTTAGCATCTTGATTCTGAGGCCCTCAGCATGTCGAACCACCATTTTTGGGGTGTCAGAGGTGGGAGGCTGTGTGTGTAGGGGCAGGAGGTCCGTGCGACTCTGTTTCCATCTTGGTTTCTCAGCAAACCTAAAACTGCTGTAAAAAATAAACTACTCTATGGTGACCAAATACATTTGCTTATCGCCACTTCAGTTTAAGTTTCAGTCAAACATCACACACTAATTACTTCAAGTCTTAAAGGTAATTATGGAAATTGCTATTTATATTGATCTTACAAAGCAATACAACCATGGTTGATTTTAGAACTCGTAAGAGAAATGTAGTCAGTCCTCTGTCCATGGATTTCACAAATATGGATTCAACCAACTATGGTTCAGAGATATTTGGAAATTTAAAAAATGGTTGGTGGTTCTGTATGTGTTCTTGCCCCTTATGTCATAAACAATATAGTATAACTATTTACATAGCAATTATATTAGGTATTATAAATGATCTGGAGATGATTTAAAATATATTGGAGGCTGAGCACAGGTTATGTGCAAATACTCTACCACTTTATACCAGTGACTTGAGCATCCACATATTTTGGCGTCCAAGAGGTGTCCTGGTACCAGTCCCCCAGGGACTCCATGGGACAGCTGCAGAACCCTGAAGTTCTACCCAAGGAAGCCAAGTGGAATTGCAGGCAGCAATGCCTCAAGTTTAAAAAGACAAACATTTTTAAAAGTAAACGTAGCACTTCTGACCTAAAAGGAGGAGGCTGAGGCACAAAATAATTTGAAGAGTTTCCTTAAGGCAAAGTGAGGACGGCAGCCCTGAAAGACTGAAACTGAAGCAACCTTGGACATGGACTTCACCAGGCCTGTGTTACACACAAGTTTTAACAGGAAAACAAGGGGAGTATGGGAGTGGGCTGGTACAAAGTTGTTTGTCAGAAATTCTCATTGGTCTACAGAAATAACACTGTTTAGTGCTTGGACATTTGTTTTTTAAGCCGTAGGTGTGGTTGTGGCATTGTTAGGTTAATTTATGGCTGCTTATGGCAGTAGCAAGTGGTTCCAAGAGACAAATGCACACCTCCAAGTGGGGAGCAGGACCTCACTGCTGTCTCATTTTGATGTCTCTCTGGGCCTGATGATTTAAAAGGAATTACTTTTCTCAAATGAGTCTTTTTTCTCACTACTTTCTTGAATTCAATTTAGTTCTGCTCATGTTTACACCTACACATTCCTTATTTTTTGGCATAATTAGCATAATTTTCAGTGTAAGTACTTACATGTTCTATAAGACAAGTGCAAAAATTTTCCAGTTAATTAGACCTTTTATCAGAAAATAAGTCTTATTTACATGAAGTAAATGTTTGCATTATATCCCACTCAGTATGTAGCCAGAGAAAACATTTAGCCAATTTAACAAAACAATTCAAGTTATTAAAGTATTTTCTGTGATCAAGAATATTAAGGGTGCTTAATAAAGTGAACCAAAATAATATGTTATAATTATTCACTATTTATTTACCAAGCACAGTAACATCTTTGATTCTCTTTTCTTTAATTTTTAATTATTATGGGTATATGATTATTATATAGCTTTAGTTTTTTTTAATTTTAGTTTTTAATTAATTAGTTACATCTTTAAATATTGATTTAAAGTCTTAAGACAAAGGTTTCTTCAGGGCAAACTGTTGGTACTGTTAGCATATCTTGTGTTCTTCACCTCATCTTAGTAATCAAGACACCTGTTAACTAAATCTCCACCAGTGCCTTTTGAGTCTTTCTTTGCTTTCATTTATATGGAGAAGGAAAGGCTTTGAAACAACTTATTCTAAATATATATGTATCTGTTATCTAAAAACCAATCAAAATAGGAGCTGTATTCAATTTGAGAGAATATACAGTCTTACTGATTTCCCTCTAAAGGCAGAGGATGTCATCTTGTCCCTCAGTGTCATCTTGACACTGTTTAGGGATAGCATTTTTTCCCCAACAAAGAAAATCATTTTGCTCAGTTGTTTGTTATATCTTTTTAAAATTAGAGCTGTCTCAATTCACTCCACTGGGAGATATCTCTTTCTCTTCAATTTCTAGTGAATTTGGCAGATTCATTCCTTTCTTCTACTTTAAAATGGACTTCCATAAGGAGATATTCTTGCCATCACCACCCTTAGCAAGCAGTTATAGATAAGCCGTGATTCTCCAAGTTTGGTGCCCACTCTAGCAGTATCAGAATCACTCTGGAAACTGCAAAGTCTTGAGCCTCACCCCAGATCTACTGAATTATAAAGTCTGAGAATGGGATCACTACTCTTGTGTATTAAGAAGCATGTGTGATTCTGCATGCTTAAGTTCGAGAACCACTGATACAAAAGATCAATCTCACTGCCCTCCCCTGACAAATACACACACATCACATAAATAATCGCTTGCAGCCACAAGTAGACAATCAGAAAACCTCTCCACCAATTACTGTCTGTCATCTAAAACCGTAGACACAACTCATATGTAAAAAAATCATAAGTCCAATCGTAAGTCCTCAGGCAAAGATAATTTGCTCATCCGTAGGCTTTTCTCAGAGTTTTGATCAGCAGCATCTGCATGTCATGAGGCTTCAGGAGGCTTCCATCCTGTGCAGGCGAAGAAGACAAGAATCACTCGGCAGGAAGAAAGAAGCTAGAGGGAAGGAGGAAGAAGGGCCAGTGTCACTGTGACTAACAAAATGACAACTCAAACACGGCTTTAAGCCACTCATCAGGGATCCCCCACACCTCCCACTAGGCCCTACCTTCAGTCACGGGGGGCAAACTTTAACATGAGATTTGGAGGGTGATAGGTTTGGAATAGCTCAGTGGCTAAGTTGGCTGGTGCTGCTCATGGGATGAGGAAAGAATTTTTCTAGACCAAGATTAGGATATAGAATTGCAAGTTTATTTTATATTAGGGAGAGGGAAGAGAGTAGGGGGAGAGATGAGAAAAGAAGGGAGAGGAGACCAGGAGTGAGAGGGGAGGATGGGGGGGAAGAAAGGAGGGAGAGAAAGTCATGGTATCCCACAGAAGGAAGGACATGATGGAAGGAAGGTGGGGAAAAGAAAAGAAAGGTCGTCAGCCCTGAGGTACAGCGGGTAGCTGAGTTTATGGGGGCAATAATTATAAAGACTAATTGCAGCCAGATTCACAAATTGTTGTGAGTTGAAATATGCTGTGTCCATTTTTCCTCAGGCAAGGTTGAAGACAGACATTTTTCAGGTGTTCCCAATCCTGAGGCCTGATCGTTTGTTCATCTATCAGAGAAAATCAGGAATTACTTGAGGCTTAAAGGAACAAATTCTAAAAGACAGAGTAGCTGGGGAAATGCATAGAGAATTTACATTGGTCCGTGGGGTTCCTCAATCATTTATGAAAACAGAAATCCACCTGGAAGGTGGGGGGTGGGGGGAGGCTGGCAAGAGAAGGAAAGCAGGCAGAGATTTTTTAGGTGGTTTTTTTTTGAGACAGAGTCTCACTATGTCACCCTCAGTAGAGTGCTGTGACGTCACAGCTCACAGCAACCTCCAACTCTTAGGCTTAAGTGAGTCTCTTGCCTCAGCCTCCAAAGTAGCTGGGACTACAGGCACCTGCCACAACGCTGGGCTATATTTTGCTGCAGTTGTCATTGTTGTTTAGCAGGTCTGGGCCAGGTTTGAACCCACCAGTCTTGGTGTATGTGGCTGGCACTGTAACCACTGTGCTACAGGTGCTGAGCTGAGATTTTAGGATTTATTGAAGAACTGCGAGTTAATAATTTTTCTCTTATTTCACCATAAAGATCAACCATCCTTACAGTGGGGCCAAACAAAACATATCCAAACCAAAGCACAGTGTAAGTGCGAGGAGGGTGAGGGTGAGATAGTACAGGGAGGGGACCAGCACAGGGTGAGTTAAGAAGCAGGGGACCTCTGTGACCTCTGGGACACAGTATAGAATTGCCCCCAGCAAGTCCCAGTGAGCAACCAGGAACATGGCTATTTATTTAACAACTCCCATTTGCCACTTTTTAAGGCTGATCTGCCAGGGACAAAGTGAGCCTTATGGTTATTTATTTTTATCATCATCATCATCATTATTATTATGGTTCATGAAATTAAAATATTGATAAATTAGTGACTATTTCTATATGAGAACATTAAGGACTTATATTCTTTTGCATTATTTCTAGGAAGTCTTATTAATGGGCTCTGGCATTCAGTATTTGAGTTTTTACCTTTTAAAAATTTATTTTGTTGGCCGAGTGTGGCACCTCACGCCTGTGATCCTAGCACTCTGGGAGGCGGAGGTAGGTGAATTGCTTCAGCTCAGGAATCTGAGACCAATCTGAGCAAGAGCGAGACCCTGTTTCTATTAAAAATAGAAAAAACTAGCCAGGCATTGTCGTGGGTGCCTATATTCCCATCCACTCAGGAGACTGAGGCAAGAAGATCTCTAGAACCCAAGAGTTTGAGGTTTCTGTGAGCTATGACCCCATGGCACTCTACCCAGGGCACAGAGTGAAACTCTGTCTCAAAAAACAAAAAACAAACAAAAAAAAAAAATTTATTCGATTGTGTGATACAGTGACAAACCACAGTTTTGTGCTGATAAGTGACTGATGTTGATAACCTATGTCGTAGTACACCTTTTTGCTGCTTTTTCCAACATGACAGCCCATTCCCCTCATAGGGGAAAGAAGGTAAGATTCTGCTGAGAATTGAAATAGACCGTCATTTTTCTGATATTTAGGATATTTTGCATAATTTAAAACCTATCTCTTTAAATCACAAAGCTCCTATTTTCTCCTAAAGTATCATACTAATCTTCTGTTAATTACTTGAGAATTACATTCTGAGAGCATAAAAATATAATTCTAAGAATGAATCATTATCAGTTTCCAAGATGGCAGGAAAAATAAAACTAAGGAAAATAGTATTTTAGAGTATTTAAAATTGCTACTGATTTCAGTTTCATTATTCTGATTCAATAACATTGAGAAACGAAAGTGTTCTTTACTTTTATGAATAATCATGTCATAGCAGAAGTCAGTAGATTTTCCTTTTCTATCACATGCACCAAAAAATCAATACAGTGAAAAGACAAACTATCTCAAATAGACCATTATTGCTCTTGTAGTACATTAGTGTAAAGATATCAATCATGCAGAAAACTGAACAAGAGTGGCTTAACTTTTCACAAGAAAATTAGGAATCGTCCTCAAAATTTAATTAGTAGAGACAAGAGCATTTTAGACTTATCATTGTTTAATGGCACACATATACACTTAATAGATTTTGAATTTATAAGACTGCTTCTTCTCATGCTTCTGACCTGCAATTAGATATTGTTTTTTGAGGTAGATTGGAAAGCTATTCCTTTACTAAGGCCAGCATGGCTAGGGACATGTGGCAGGAGAATGGCTGGGTGGGCCTCCAAGTTGGTAATGCTGTGATTTACCTGTGCCTTGGGCCTCTAGCTGGAGAACTTGTGTTGAAGTCCATAGAATTAGATGTAATAAACTAGACAAATAAAACTGACTTAGGACCCGCAGTATAGGCACAATTTCAAACCCTAAGCTCCATGTCTTTGTATAGTCTCCACCCCTGCAATCTCCCCTAGAGTGGAGAGAAGCTGTGAATGAGGGGATATAACTCCTGTGATTGTAAAGTAATAAACATTTCTAGTTAGTTGACTGTGAGTTACTCAAAAGAGAGATGAGATGATTGTTGGTGGTTCTGAATTAATTCAGTAAGCTCTTTACTGGTTTATTATAAGGGATGCAGCTTGGGAACAGAGCATAAAACAAGGTCGGAGAGGAAGACCTCCAAGTCCCCTCTGGATATGACGTTCTCCCAGCACGGCAGTGTGCTCGCCAACCCAGAGGGTTTCCAAACCCCATTGTTTGTAGTTTTATGGAGGGTCCATTGGGTAGCCATGATTGATCTAATCACTGACCATAGGTGATTGGACTCAGGTGCGATCCCCTCTCCCTTCCCCAGAGGTCCAGGGCTAGGGCTGAATTCTAACCTTCTAATCCAGTGGTTCTCAACTTGTGGGTCACAACCCCTTTGTAACAGTGAAAATATATCGCAGCGTTAGGAAGATTGAGAACCACTGTTCTAATCAAATGGTTGATTCCTCTGGCACATCCTGAAGCTATCTAGGGGACCAGAATACAAACAGATATACTTGGCACTCCAGAGATTCCCAGGGTCTTAGAAGCTCTGTGTCAAAACCTGAGATCTAAGACCAAACACTATAGCAAAAGATGCTCCTGTCACCCTGTCACTCAGGAAGTTACAAGGGGTTTAGAATCTCTGTGCTGGGAATTAGAAGCAGGGACCAGATACACGTTTGTCTCATGTCTCCTGTTGTGGACCCTGAGTAGTAAGCCACGCCTGAGCTATAGAAACTGTGAGGCAAGGAATGTGTGTTGCTTGAGCCACTGTGTTTGTGATAATGTGTTACACTCCAGTAGAAAACTGATAAGGGGTTTAAGTTAAGGAGAGAGACAAAAGGAACCTTGTGCCTACTTCCTTCTTGGTTGTCCAATTGTTTTAATCCTCCTACAAAATATGCTTAAAATCCACTCTTTGAGCTGTTGGATTTAACCAAATCTTAAATAATTTTCCTTAATAAGGCTAGAAGGTGTATAACCAAATAAAATAACATAAAGGATTATTAGATGCCAAGTTATTTTCAAAAACTTACTTCCAAAAATCATCTTTATAACATTCAATGAACAGAATCACTAAGGAGCCCTTTCATTTCCCTAAAACACTAGCATTTGGAAAATATATTCACTCATTCTTCAGGTGGCAATTTTTGAATACAATAGAAATTGTCTTATTTCTAAATGGAAATGGGGATATTCAGGAAAATTTAAATGACTCAGAAAAAAATATATTGCTGCTTTGTGAAGCTTTATAAATCAGCCCCCCAAAGAGGACTAAATATTTGTTAACATGAAGACATTCTTTTAAAGACGTATTTCTCTCTCTCAAGACTAAATATAAATATAGCCCTTCAGTGCTTTTACTATACTATACAGGAAAAGTAAATTTGCTTTAGCTTGGAAAACTGCTTTAATAAATGTATAGTGAAACTGTTAAAGTAAATAAGTTGAAATATAAAATTTAAAAATAAACTCATGTAACTAGTCTCAGAGGACATCGTTGCTGAAATTTTAGTGTGATCCTTCTTCACAATGCATGGGGTGACGTTGCTAATTCTTATGTTAGCAAAGAAGTTGTTTGAGTTTTCTGTTTTCTTTTCTTTCTTTCTTTTCCTTTCTTTTCTTTTCTTCTTTTCTTTTCTTTTCTTTCTTTTCTTTTTCTTTTTCTTTTTTTTTTTTTTTTTTTTGAGACAAGAAAGATCTCACTCTGTTGCCTGGGACAGAGTTAGTGGCATCACCATAGCTCACTGTGACTCGAAATTTCTGGGCTCAAGGGATCCTCCTGCCTTAGCCTTTTCCAAATAGCTGAGACTGCACTTGCACGTCACCACACCTGGCTAATTTTTTGTAGAGATGGAGCAGGGTCTCACTCTGTTGCTCGAGTTGGTCTTGAACTCCTGGGCTCAAGGAATTCTCCCAGCTCAGCCTCCCAAAGTGCTAGGATTACAGGTGTGAGCCACCTTGCCAGGCTAATTTTTATATGCTTTCATGATGAGAATATAATTGCACACAAAAGGCCAAAGCAAACAGAGGAAGCCCATAAAACTTCCTGTATAAAATCACACTCCACACTAAAAAGTTCTCCAACTGATCTTATATGTAACTCCAGAGGATTAGCTTTTGAGCTTTCATCAAATCATAAATTTTACTTATTAAAAATAATGCACTAAGAAGAAGTGACACAATGTAGCTATTGTTTCCTGTGTGTACCTCAAGTTATGTGTTCAAGTTATGCCAATGGTGGTGGCAGCTATCATGAGGAAGTCTCAAGACGAAGCCTAAGTTATTCTGTTATTAATAGTCCTCTTTTGTGTCATTCTCCCCTGAAATATTTTTCCTTGCATTAGCAACTTGTCACTATCACAAATATACTTTCAATTTGTATTCCCTTTTAAAACTCTGTAATTATTACCTTTTCTAGAGTTGATCTCCAGCATAGGTCATAAGAACTCAGAATATCAGGGATGGAAGAAAAAAACACAGAAAAAGATGAAAAGTGAAAATGTTAGAAAATTCATTCTCCATGAGCAGTCTCTGAGCACCACCCAGCACAGTGCTGATTCCGGGAAACCCCTTCAGGACTGGAGCCCTGCAATACACCAGCCCTGCAAAGTCCCCTGCTGGTAATGACCTAGACAGCAATGATGTTAATAACAGTTATAACTCTCAGCTATTGGAGAATAACATAGTATAATAAAATAAAGCCATATTATAGCATAAAATTCCTATGAAAATTCAGAGAGATAAGGCGTGTAAACTGATAATAATGCCTCGCATATGAATAGTAAACACGCAGTGCAGGTGACTTTTCCTGTCTGCAGTTCAGTATCCAGAATTCAACCTACTGCAGATCAAAAATACTTGTGGGAGATACTTTGACAACCTGATTTGAATATTTGAAAGACTGTTACATAGAAGAGGAATTACTAATTTTTGCTCTAGGTCAGAGTCTAAAAATAGAGTTAGGACAAATTTGGGAGAGTTTAGGTAAACTCAGTATCTGAGTATATGGAGTAAATTCAGTGTCTGAGTATATGGAGTAAATTCTTAACAATTTGAACAATTCAGTATTCATAATTCCATAGAAAATATCCTTAGTGCTGTTGGATCATGGCAGACGCTGCTAGTTTTTCAACAATATCCATTATCCATTTGCTGCCGCCCCCCAACCCCCCTTTTTGTGAGATTGATGTAAGGGTACCAATGATTAGGTTATACTGTTTGTAAAGTCCAAGTTGTAGCTGAGTCCTTCACTTGGGAGGTGTGTCATGTACCCCTACACTGTACCCGGTAGGTGACAGCACACCAGTCTGGAATCAGGCTGTGTTTTTCCTTTCGTGTGAGCATGTAGTTGTTCATCTACTGGTTTCACATTAGTATCGAGTACATTAGTACATTGGTGCTTGCTTTTCATTCTTGTGATACTTGGGAGGTTGTTCTCCAAATTCATCCAGGTAATTACAGAAGATGTAAAGTCTGCATCTTTTTATGGCTGAATTGTATTCTATGGTGTACATATAGTACAGTTCATTAATCCCTTCATGTGCTGATGGGCACTTGGATTGATCACACCTTGGTGACTGTGCATTAAGCAGCAATAAACATTTGAGTGCAGATCTCCTTAGGGTAAAATGATTTTTCCTTCTGGGTAGATGCCGTCTGTCCCCTTCCCCTGTAACACTCAGGTTTTATACAGCCAGAGGGTGTTCAGCAAGAACTGGCATTTGTCAGCCTTCCTTGCAGCTAGGTTCTAAATTCTGGCCCATGGAATGTGAGCAGAAGTGCTATATATTGCTTCCAGGCCTTCCCTTAAGAGACTTGTGCATGTTTCCTTGGGCCCCTTCCACCTTCCTGCTAGCAGTGCTAAGAGAACAAGAATAATGGCTCGCACCAAGGGCTCCAGGTCAGAAGCACAAACCAAGGACGGTGAGTTGTTCTGCTGGAGAAAAGCTACCCTGCTCAGTACAGTTTTATAAGAAAGGAATGAATTTCTTTTTTTTTTTTTTATTGTTAAATCATAGCTGTGTACATTAGTGCAATCAAGGGGTATAATGTGCTGGTTTCATACGCAATCTGAGAATATTTCAGATTGTATATGAGAATATACAATCTCATATATAGTATGAGAACAGCCTACGTAGCCTTCATGGCATTTTCTTAGTTATTGTATGTAGACATTTGTATTCTGCATTTATCACTGGCTTTCTGATAAATTGCCCCTTTTTTGCTTAGACTCCTCAGAGTCCTCTGTTTCTTGAAATTGAAAGAATTGCAGC
>CAUYPK010030404.1:0-30892 GCA_963574355.1 Loris lydekkerianus
AACCTTCTTTAGGACTCTGAAGATACCAGTAAAGATCATTTCTGTGTTCTCCCGTGCTTGCCTAAGGAATGTATCTTAAATAGGCTGAACCTATCACTTCATACCAAAATATCATAATATTTAATGTCAAGTATAGCAAAGTATGAGTAAAATTTCCTTATCAAAAGAAACTGAGGGATATCTTTTTTTTTTTTTTTTTTTTTTTGAGACAGAGTCTCACTATGTTGCCCTTGGTAGAGTACAGTGGCATCACAGCTCATAGCAACCTCAAACTCTTGGGCTTACGCAATTCTTTTGCCTCAGCCTCCCAAGTAGACGGGACTACACGTGCTAACCACAATACTCGGCTATTTTTTGTTTCAGTTGTCATTGTTGTTTAGCTGGCCCAGGTCGGGTTCAAACCCACCACCCCCGGTGTATGTGGCTGGTGCCGTAACCACTGTGCTATGGGCGCCAAGGCTGGGGGATATCTTAACATCACTGGCACACAGCATGGGCAAGCAAGTACTAACGTGTATAGTGGCATCACATCACTGCCATAAAGAGAATAAATTAGCTCTTAGCATATGTGGGATAAATACATGAGATGAGACAAAAGTTCTTGACAGAGTTCACACACTGCTTTATGAACAGAAAAGGTGGTGGAGAACCTCTAATCTTGATTATATTTTGAAGAGCTAGTAAAAGTTAGTAATGTAGGCAGTTAACAATTACAAAATACATGCTGTTTCAATGTACATTTATATCATTGAAAATCTATTCCATAAGCTTGGCACCCGTAGCTCAGTGAGTAGGGCATCAGCCACATACACTGAGGCTGGCAGGTTCGAGCCCAGCTCAGGCCTGCTAAACGACAGTGACAACTGCAACCAAAAAATAGCCAGGTGTTGTGGCAGGTGCCTGTGGTCCTAGTTACTTGGGAGGCTGAAGCAAGAGAATCGCTTAGGCCCAAGAGTTTGAGGTTGCTGTCAGCTGTGACATCATAGCACTCTATCAAGGACAACATAATGAGACTCTGTCTCAAAGAAAAAGAAAAGAAAATCTATTCCATAAAGGAGGAGATTTTCTAATTTAATAATTATTTTGTGAGCTTGATCTAGACTCGCAAAGATAAGTTGGCTGTGAGTGGCCAAAATAGGTTCTGTTCCTTGCTTTAAAGAAGGTGCATCTGGGTTGGTGCCTGTGGCTTAAAAGAGTAGGGCACCGGCCCCATATGCCAGAGGTGGCCGGTTTAAACCCAGCCCCGGCCAAAGACTGTTTAAAAAAAAAAAAAAAAAAGATGGTGCATCTGAATGTCTGTTCACACACTGCTTTATTAACAGAAAAGGTGGTGGAGAACCTTCTAATCTTGATTGTGTTTTGAAGGGCTAGTGAAAGTTAGTAATGTAGTCAGTTTACAACCACAAAATACATGCTGTTTCAATGTACAGTGTAGAAAATGAGTGAGTCCAAGACTTATTTTTTCTTACCAGATTGCTCTGCCGGTCAATAGGGATAGGTACCTACCTAAATTTTTTTTTTTTCTTGAGACAGAGTCTCACTATGTCACCCTCGGTAGAGTGCCGTGGCATCACAGCTCACAGCACCCTCAAACTCCTGGGCTCAAGCGATTCTCTTGCCTCAGCCTCCCAAATAGCTGTAACCACAGGTGCTCACCACAACACCCAGCTATTTTTTACAGTGGTCATTGTTTAGCAGGCCTGGGCCAGGTTCAAACCCTCAGTATATGGGGCTGGCACCCTACACACTGAGCCACCCCCCCTACCTAAATTTTTGAAATAAGAAATAAATAAAAAACATTCTTTAGGACTCTGAAGATACCAGTAAAGATCATTTCTGTGTTCTCCCGTGCTTGCCTAAGGAATGTATCTTAAATAGGCTGAACCTATCACTTCATACCAAAATATCATAATATTTAATGTCAAGGGTAAGACATCAGGATTTTTGCTTTTTATTTATTTATCTTTGAGAGTCTCACTTTCTTGCCTTTGGTAGAGTGCCGTGGCATTACAACTTAACAGCAACCTCAAATTCTTGGGCTTAAGCAATTCTCTCGCCTCAGCCTCCCAAGTAGCTGGGACTATAGGCACCCACCACAATGCCCCACTATTTTTAGAGATGGGGTCTCACTCTTGCTCAGGCTGGTCCCAAACTCGTGAGCTCAGGCAGTCTACCTAGCTTGGCCTCTCAGTGCTAGGATTACAGGCGTGAGCCATGCCCAGCACATCAGGATTTTTAAAGAACAAACTTGTAGTATAAGTAACTCTATAAGAGTATGTCTTTTAACAATTGATGATCTTTATTCATCAGAGAAAGAAACTGATGTATTATTTGGCATATTCCGAAACCACATGCAGTGGTACAATGGAAAATGAAGACATGTTTTTCAGGCTACCTGCAACCAAAGAGAATGATAGAAATTAATCTGACGTTCTCTCCAACTTGATGTATCTTAACATTTCAACTTTGGGGTGCAGTATTCTAGTCAACTTAGAGTCTTATGGAGCCCTCAGAGTGGTCTTCAGAGAGAAATTGTTCCATAATTTTTAGGTCCATGTTTGATTGAAAAATCATAGTATTAAACAGAACCACCATCTGTCATTCCTAAAAATCATTTAGTTCATTTAGCATTGTCCAATCAGTGGCAGTAAAAATGTGAGAAATCCTGACAAGTGAAGCACTTGGAATTTGGAGCTTGTTATATGGGAGGCGCTTTAAAACCCTCTACACAGGCTTGGCGCCTGTGGCTCAAGTGGCTAAGGCGCCATCTACATACACCTGAGCTGGCGGGTTCAAATCCAGCCCGGGCCCACCAAACAACAATTACGGCTGCAACAAAAAAATAGCCAGGCGTTGTGGCGGGCACCTGTGGTCCCAGCTACTTGGGAGGCAGAGACAGGAGACTTGCTTGAGCCCAGGAGTTGGAGGTCACTGTGAGCTGTGATGCTATGACACTCTACCTAGGGTGACAGCCTGAGGCTCTGTCTCAAAAAAAAAAAAAAAAAAAACCCTCTGCACATTTTTCAAGGATCAAATTTTTCCTTTTAAAGGATTTTTCTGGAAAAAAATTTAAAAAGCAGATCACTCAAGATACTGATTTCTGTTATTGAGAAAGTAGGGAATGTAGGCCCCAGTCCTTCTCTTTGGGGACTATTAGACCAGAAAGCCACTAGACTGTCTCCATAGCTACTAAGAGTAGAGGATGCCTGCTCCAGCCTCCCCCAAGTAACCAGCCCACTGGGCTGAATTTCCCTCGTGTCTGACTAGGAACCTGCTATTGGCTTTGTGAGAACCCAGACTGAAGTATATTCTTCTTTTGTTTCTCTGGCACAGAAACTTGCCTTCATGGTGTCTCTAGGGTTGGTAACACATGACCATTTAGAAGGTAAGAGAAGATATTCTTGGATTTACCTTTTTTCTGGCCCACAGCTTTGTTCTTGAAAACGGTGTTTGATTGAATTCCTGGAATAGAAAATTGGAACACAAATAGACTATGATTCAACGAGGGTGGACTTTATTTCCTTTAGACGAAAAGTTGCATTCAATCTGTCTGATGTTCAGGCCCTCCCCTTCCTATCATTATCCACACTACTGACCTGGGAGAACCTTCCCAGTTGCCTGAATTAAGGTGACTTCTGTTCACTTCAGTGGAGCTTTTCTTTTTAGATAGTATAGAGTAGCATGTACTCCTCTGACAAGTCCTTGTCTGTATCGTCCTGTCATTCCAGCTTATTATAATCTCAAAAACAACAGATTTAATTCAGGAATGATGAACTTTGGTTACTCAATCTAAGTCCATGGATAAAGCTCATCCAGACCTATATAATACACCAGCCTAAAAATAAATCAGGACAGCTTGTTTACAAATGCTGTCTACTGTTAAGCTCTCAATCACAGAGAGTCACACTGTGGAACAGCATGGTCTCACTTTCTGAGAAGTTATTTGCTTTTAAGAGTGTGTTTGCCTCTGTTTAGGCTGCAGTGAAAAGAGACTTGCCCCTGTTTCTGATTTGTTATGAGAAAACCAACAGATAAAGCAATAATGTTAAGTTTTTTAGATTCTTCCTACCTCTCTTCTAATCAAAACATTATTTTTTTCCTCAAGAAATCCAAAGCAAGAGGCAAGAGCGAAAAAGAAGAACAACAGCAAATCCAGTCTATAGTGGAGCAGTCTTTGAGCCAGAGGTATTCCTGGCCAGCACTTGGCCCTTCCTCACTGTTCCAGTTTTATGTCTGACTTGTTCAGCACCTCCTGTCTGAAAGCCTGCTTATGGGCAGCACTCTGATTGTCCAATCAGTGGCAGTAAAAATGTGAGAAATCCTGACAAGTGAAGCACTTGGAATTTGGAGCTTGTTATATGGGAGGCTCCTTAAAACCCTCTGCACATTTTTCAAGTATCAGATTTTTCCTTTTAGAGGATTTTTCTGGGGGAGGGGGGGAAAGCAGGTCACTCAAGATACTGATTTCTGTTATTGAGAAAGTAGGGATGTAGGCCGCAGTCCTTCTCTTTTGGGACCATTAGACCAGAAAGCTTGTCAGCAATGTGTTTTCCTCTGGCTTATTAAATACATTATTTTGTTTTTATTATTCACTGCTTAGCCTTTAGGGTTTTTTTTTTCCCCACTATGTTTGAACAGATACAAACCTACCTTAAAATTTTTTATTTATCCTGACTCTAACATAACTCTAATCTGCAGCAGAGGCAGACTTCTCTGAGAGCCAAGTACATGAAATAAGACCCTTTAGCACTGAGACCTTAGGGTGATTAGCAGTAACTAGTTGACATGTCGAAAGGCATGCTGTGCCTCATTCAGTCAGTCACCTTTCCTTCTTTAATCCTTAAAGCGTAAGAAGAGTGCAGTCACATACCTGAACAGCACAATGCACCCCGGGACCCGGAAAAGAGGTGAGGACCTCTGTGTACCTCTCCCTTGCTGCTATTACTTTTGCTTTGTGTGTGTTTCTTCTCCCTCCCGCCTCCCATTTCCCTAGGACCTAACTCTGTCCCTCCAACATAGTTTTGTTCTCTGAGAATGGGAGAGAAAAGAGAGTGAAGTTTCTTGTTAGCGTTCTGTATGCTGAATCTAGAGCTAACTTCCCTAGGATTCTGGTGGAGCTGGCTCCGGGGAATGGTTCAGTGCAGCATTTCTGCCCTGAGCCTGCCAGGCCATCCATGAATGGCACCGGGAATGGAACACCATGTAAAAGGGAACATTTGAGCATGTCAAGCAGAACAGAGCACTGCTGTTGCCAAGGTGTTCCTAATAGTGTCTTGGTTGTGCTGCTGCCAGTAAGACCAGAGTGTGACTCTTAAGTTTCTGGGAGCTACAGGCTTTCTAGGAAGAAGAGAGGTGCTACACTAAGAACTGCTTTGAGAAGCAGATGTCTCCCAACTGTGTCAGAGAAAGGTCACTGTCAAAACAGGTTTCCCACAGCACAAATTCCTATAGCACTTCATTCCCATATTTCAGGCCTTCCCATGGGCATGCTGCCTTACTCTTAGAGCAAAAAAATAAAAATAAAAAAGTCTGGCAGCAGCATCTCTTGCTGTGCAGGTCTAAATAGGTCTTAATTGCTCAGGGTTTAAGCTCATAAACAAGGTACTGAAATTGTTCTTTGATGTCAGTAATACATCCCAAGGTCCTTTTCTCCACATGGTAATGTGTCCCTGAATTATAGTTCCAGGCTAGCAAGGTTGCAGCGTGAGTGGAGTAGCATACTAATTTTTGCATATGCACACAATCTCAGAGCTATTGGAAGCTTAGGAGGTCATCCTGACCCTGTGTCTGCCTTAGACAGGACTACAACCATACAATTACCTTGCCCTACCCACAAAAAGAGATACTGTGTACCCACCCTTAGTAACTCACTCTAGTGTTTCTTCAGTCCTCTCATTCAGGTTGTCGAAAACATGTAGATAGGAAACTCTTAAGTCATTGCTTTATATTGATTCCTGAGCCACAGTAACTAGTGCCATAGGTTATTTTTGGTTGTTTTGGTTTGTGTTCAGCAATTTTTTTAGTGACCTCTGATGCAGTTCTCAGAAAAGAGCCTCCCCATCCAGAGGCTACAACTAATTGGCCTGATAATGGGCAGTGTCTGCTAAGAGGACAGGGGTTAAATGAGCCAGGAGGACCTTGCCATCTCCTGCCAAGGTCAGCCCGCCTCACAATGCTTAGGATGTGCCTTCCATGGGTAGACAAAGAGCATTCATCTTCCAGTCCCCCCTCTAGAGGCAGTGAATTTCCTAGAAGAGACAAACCAGTAAGATCTGTCTTTGCACTATAGACACTGCCGTTTAACACAGAGAGGTAATATTTGTGTAATCTCGGACAGAATTATAACTCTTGGGCATAACCCTAATATAAATTAGAACTTGGCAAAGTCATGATCTTACATACCATTTCCCAATGCTGATAGGCAGTTTATACCTTTTGGTCTCTGTCTTGTTTTTTTTTTTTTCTCTTTGGTGTGCTAGGCGTAGAATAGAGGTAAGGATCCCGACTTAGATATGCAGTAAGGTGAAAGTGTTGAACTAGACTTTCTGAGTCCATAAGGCTCGTATAGCTGTGAGATTTGATTCAGAAAGATTTTGCACGAGTCAGGCTCTCAGTAGTCCTGATGACAGGGCCTTTCCTGGGATTTTGGAACAGCCCCAGTTTTTAGACACAGAGTTTGCCAGAATGTTCACCAGATGGAAAGAGAGGAGACAGTTTTCAGTTAACTGAGAAAGGTATCCAGAGACAGAAATACTTAAATTCAGTACTTGGCCCAGAGCACCATTTAACTCTCAAGTTTCAGCTGCTACCCGAAGTTTTTCTCAAAAGCTCTAACAGCAAGGGGTGAGAACAGCTAACTTAAATTTTTCCTCCTCACTTTGCCTCTCCACACCCTCATAAGCAGTGAAATGACCAAAATGTAAACAGGAAAGAAAGGGAAAAGCAGAAATCCTAAATAAATCAATTTGTGGGAACTAAAAGTCATCAGTTTTTCCTTAAGAATGGTGATTGCAGAGAAACTTTAGAGACAATTTGCGAAAGATATGAAAAAAATAAAATAAATTCTTATTTCTGGCCATGGCTCTCACTGGCCTTTGACAACTGGTTCTTGCACTAAAAATCTTAAATTATAGTAGTCCAAGAACTTCACCATAATTAGCTAGGACCTTCGGTCATTCTCCAAAGCTCTCTTATCCTCCCTTCTCTTGAGATTCACACAGTTGTTTCTAATGACATTTAAATCTTTGCTTCTCTTTCTTCCTTTGGGACTGTTGTATTAACCTTCTGTCTGCTACCTCACTTCCTTTTCCATGCTAGCCAATGAGGAACACTGGCCAAAGGTATGTAAGATCATTTTCCCCTTTCTTTCCCTCCCCTTTTTTCCCTTTTGTTCCCTTCTCTTGGTATATAGGTCGTCCTCCAAAATACAATGCAGTGCTGGGGTTTGGAGCCCTTACCCCAACATCCCCCCCATCCAGTCATCCCGACTCCCCTGAAAATGAAAAGACAGAGACCACATTCACTTTCCCTGCACCTGTTCAGCCTGTGTCCCTGCCCAGCCCCACCTCCACAGACGTAAGTAACTTGGGAAAAGCTTGCTCTCCTTCCAAGAGCTTAAATCGGGAAAAGCGTTATCATATGTTGTCTCCTTATCAACTTGCATCTTCTTGACTAACCCTAGAACAACAATAAATGCTTCAGGATGCTTTATATGCCACATGTGGCAGCTCTGAGGTCCCAGACCTTTCGTGTTCCTGAGAATCATATTAAAAATAACATTAGGAACCTCAGTCAAGAGTTGGCAGAGTCTGAATTTGATGTACTCGGAATGGGTTCCCAGAAAAGGAATGGGATAAGGAAATCATCCCATATAAATTTGTAGATGAGAAGGTTTCTATCAGTAGTGTTTTAGGAGTAGAGAAAATGACAAGTTATGTTTCCCTAGCAGCTCTTATTTGCTGCTTCAAGTTAATTCCAGAAGTGGGGCATGTTCTTTAGGTAACTTTATTTAGCAGAGTTGGTCAGAAACAGGTCCCTGGCCAGGCATCATAGCTCATGCCTATAATTCCAGCACTTTGGAGCCAAGGTTGGAAGGATTGCTTGAGGCCAGGAGTTCGAGACCAACCAGCTTGGATAACAAAGCAAGACCCTTTCTCTAAAAAATAAAGTATTTAAAAATATAAAAAGAGAAAAACTAGTTTCTAAAAAAAGTCACGGCTCAGCACCTATAGCTCAGTGGCTAGGGCACCAGCCACATACACTAGAGCTGGCAGGTTCAAGCCCAGGCCTGCCAAACAGCAACTACAACCAAAAATTAGCTGGGCATTGTGACGGGTACCTATAGCCCCAACTACTTGGGAGGCTGAGACAAGAGAATCGCTTAAGCCCAAGAGTTGGAGGTTGTTGTAAGCTGTGATGCCATGGCACTCTACTGAGGCCACCTTAGTAAGACTCTGTCCCCCCACCCCCGAAAAAAAGTCACGTATTTAGTAGTCCTTCACCCACAAATGGCAGGCATCTGAACCAGTGCTCTGAATTTTTAAATCAGCATTTACAAAGTGAATTCACTCAGCAGATACTTACTGAGCACTACTGAGCTAAGTAAGTGCTGTTTTTGAAACTGGGACAAAACCAATTCCCTGGCCTCAAGGAGCTCATCTTCTGGGGGAAGAGGCAGATGGATAAGAAAGTGAACATCTAATATGTCAGGTAGTGAGAAGCACTGTGAATATAAGTAGAATAGATTAAGAACATAAGGCACAGGGGCAGGAGAGCTATTTTATGAAGAGCGGCGAGAGGAAGCCTCTTTGTTA
The DNA here is from genome assembly GCA_963574355.1 of Loris lydekkerianus. Classification (NCBI taxonomy): domain Eukaryota; kingdom Metazoa; phylum Chordata; class Mammalia; order Primates; family Lorisidae; genus Loris; species Loris lydekkerianus. The sequence continues at coordinate 8,814 of CAUYPK010030404.1, forward strand.
GGAAGTGGAGGAGTGAATCATGGGAGTCTCAGGGGAAGACGGCTCCATGCAGAGGGAACCCTGGAAGGAGTGTAGAAGCCCTGCCCTGGGACTCTGCACGGTGTGTTAAAAGAGAAGAAGGCCAGGACAGATGGGCAGAGCAAGCGTCCAGAGTAGTGGCAGGTGAGACAGCAGAGGTGGCAGGGCCAGTTGTGCAGGATGGAAGACTACTGGAGGGTTTTGAGTAGAGGAGTGACATAATTTTTCAGCTGTTTGTTTTGCAAATTTTCAAAGATACAGAAAAATTACAATAACGGTACAAAGAACAAATGTATACCCTCACCTCCATTCACCATTTAGTAACATTTTGCCCCATGATTCTCCCCTGCCACATACACACAGCCCTCTTCTCTCTCACTTTTCTTGCTGAACCAGTTAACAAACAGTTGCTGACCTCTTGAATCTTCACCCTGAAATATTTCAATGTATATCTCCTAAGAACAAAGATATTATGTTACATAGCCACAATGCATTTATCAAATTGAGGAAATTTAACATTGATAAAGTATTAGTATATATGGTCCATATTCATATTCCTCCAACTGTCCCCATAACTTGCTTTGGTGACACTTTGTTTTTTCTGCTCCAGGACATTCTGTGATGGTATTGTCACTTTATTATTCTCCTTTATTCTAGAACAGTTTCTTAGTCTTTCTTTGTCTTTCATAACATTAACGTATTTTAAAAGATTGCCTAGTTGCTCTAGAGAGTGCCTCTCCCTTTGGAAGGTCTGGGGTTTTTTCCGTTAACGCTAGATTCAGTACTCCAAACTCACTCTCACTAATAAGTGATGGGTCATTCTCAGTGAATCTCAATAGGAGGCCTGTGATACCAGTCTGTCTCATTATCTGTGATAGTAACTTGAATCTCTTAAGATAGTTTCCATCAAATTTTCCAACTTTATAAATGTGCCCTTTTTCTTCTGGTAGAGATAGCTTTGAGTCTGTATAAATTCCCAGTTTTGGCTCAGTGCCCGTAGCTCAGTGGTTAGGGAACTGGCCACACAGACTGAGGCAGGCGGCTTTGAACCTGGCCCGGGCCTGCTCAACAACAGTAACAACTACAACAACAAAAATAGCCAGGCGTTGTTGCGGGTGCCTGCTACTTGGGAGGCTGAGGCAAAAGAATCACTTAAGCCCAAGAGTTAGAGGTTGCGAGTGGCACCTGTGGCGCAATATGCCGGAGGTGGCGGGTTCAAACCCCACCCCGGCCAAAAACCGCAAAAAAAAAAAAAAAAAGAGTTAGAGGTTGCTGTGAGCTGTGACACCATAGCACTCTACCAAGGGCAACATACTGAGACTATCTAAAAATAAATAAATAAATAAAAATAAAAATAATAATAAAATAAATTCCCAGTTTCCCAACAAATTTAACCAATGGTTTTAATAATAATAAATAATTTGATCTTCAAATTATAATGCTACAGTTATAATTGTAGCATCCTTCAATGGTTCTTGCCTGTATTTATTAATTTTAAGGTATTTTCAAAATCAAATTGGAGGCTTGGCACCTGTGGCTTAAGCGGCTAAGGCGCCAGCCATATACACCTGAGCTGGTAGGTTCAAATCCAGCCTGGGCCGCCAAACAATAATGGCTATAACCAAAAAATAGCCGAGGGTTGTGGCAGGCAACTGTAGTCCCAGCTGCTTGGGAGGCGGAGGCAGGAGAATTGCTTGAGCCCAGGAGTTGAAGGTTGCTGTGAGCTGTGACGCCACAGTACTCTACCCAGGGCAATAGCTTGGGGCTCTGTCTCAAACAAACAAACCAAAATCAACTTTGGATTTTAAAAGGATCACTGTGTCTAAAATATGGAGAATGAACTGTAGATGGAATAGGATGGAAGCAGGGAGACCAGCTAAGAGGCTCTTGAAATCATCCAGGCAAGAGACGATGTGGGTAGCTTAGCCGGAGAGGATGGTGGAAGTAAGGATGGAGAAAGCGATCATCTGCATATATTTTGAAGAGCTATAAGAATGGAATATGGTTTATGCAAAACGGAGATTTGTCAAGGAGAAATCCAAGGTTTTTGACTTAAACAACCAGAAAGATTAAGTGCTATTTACTAAAGATTATAAGAGGAGCAGATTTGAGGAGAGAAACCAGTAGTTTCATTTTGCACATGTCTAAGGCCTTTTGTGAATTACAGAGCTTGTCTTTGACCGACTTAAGGTAAAATGTCCCTTGAAGGTTCTCAGAAATTACTAATGACATATCCTTCTCCAGAGAACAAAAGGATACCATATGGACATTCTGAGTTAAAATTTCAGAGACAAAAAAGACAGTGTTATCTTTGAAGGACTAGGGTGATAGAACAATTCTGTTCTCTGACAGGTTTCCTTCCTTTGAACATAGCCGTGGTACAGACTTATCATTGCTCTAAAAATTTAGCATTTTGTCCAGCGTCCTCGACTTCTGGTATTAGTAATCTTTAGTAAATGGCACTTAATCTTTCTAGTTGTTTAGGCCAAAAACCTCGAATTTGTCCTTGACTGATCTCTTCTTTGCATAAACCATATTCCATCTGGATAGCTCTTGGGTACAGGTTTTCTAACTGTCCTATTAATGAGCGTCAGGAGTCCCTGTCAGAAATCTTGTTTGCTGGCACCAAAGATAGTCCCACCTTCTCCTCAGTTGAAGAATTGCTGAAGAATCACTAGTCTCTCTGGGATGGTGCACAAATGCAGGGAGACAGATGACTTTGTGTGTGAGTCACTTTCCTAAACAATATATATATATTTCTTTTTTGGTTGAGAAGGCTTATAGTTTTTTTTGAGAGACTTAACACAAAGGGTCCACTTAGATCAAATCACAACTAAGAGCTTCTTCCAGGGTTTATCTTAAAATTCAAATACTGTACTGTTCAGAAATCTAAAGTAAAAGGAAGCTTTTTAAAGAACCATTAAATGTGTTCAGAACTTCCTAAGTTAAACTCAGTGAAATGTATTTTTTTAAAAACAGTAATTTACTTCTATTTTTATAGGATCCCAGCAGTGGCAGCGATCAAAATCCACAGACAGGGCTCTGGATGTTTGCTGCTGGGTGGCATAAGCCCCAACAACATTAATTAAGCAGTAACAGTTGAGAGGCAGGCATTTCTGGGAATCAATGACCATCTAGAGGGACTTAGTAATACAAGACCCAGCCAGACACTAATCTTCCGGATGTACCTTGTTGGCACTCTCATCATTTTTATAAGAAGGGGAGATATGTTGACATACTTATAAAAAAATTTTTAGCATATAATAAAGTTGCACTTGACAGTACATTTCTTGAAAAGATAAGTCCTGCTAGCAAAGAATCATGGGTCAGTCATCTTTCAACATACTATTGGTTTGTGGTAATTATTTGGTCAGTCACAAAGCCTAAGCCTTTGGACCAGGCATAGTACCTTTATGGACATCCTCTGTTCTCTTTAGGCACAGAATCAATTATGTATGGATGAAAAATCTTGGTATTTTATATTCATTTCTATGGGCAGCAGTCTTCGAAGTATAGTCTAGGAATTCCAAGACTCTTTCAGGGGATTATAAAATCAAAACTATTTTCATATTAATGCTAAAACATCATCCACTTCCATTCTCTTAAGACTGAACATGGAATTTTCTAGATATTGCATGATGTGTGGTAATTTCATCACTCTGACGACTAATAGAATATATCCCTGTTTGTTCTTGGGTTTAAAATTTTTTGAATATACTGTTTTTGTGACTTTCTACAATTCTGTGATTATTTAAAAATTAAAAGTTTTATAACTTGTATTATTGTAAATATCAATAGATATAATTCAAATAAACGCTCTTTGGAATCCTGAGTAACTTTAAGAGCTTAAAAGGATCCTAACACCAAAAATATTAGGAACTACTGCCATGGGATATATAAATAGATAGTAATTTTTCTTTCCTTTAGAAATGTAAAGAAATTATTTAGCCTCTATTTTAGTTTATTTTTTCTTTTCTTTTTTGTTTTTGTTTTTCTTGTTGAGACAGAGTCTCACTTTGTCACCATCAGTACAGTGCTGTGGCATCATAGCTCATAGCTCACAGTGCTATGGAATCATAGCTCAAACTCTTGGGCTCAAGCCATTCTCTTGCCTCAGCCTGCTGAGTAGCTGGGACCACAGGCACCCTAGCCTTTATTTTCTATTCTCTCTACCTTATATTTGATGTCCTCCTTACTCAGGGGCAAAGGAAAGTAAGCAATACTCTGTTTACCTCAATAAGTCCCTCTGAATAAGATGTCCAGTTTGACTCATTCACTTCACCACTGATAATCTATGGTTAGTGTAAAACAATCTCTGAAACCACAAATTTTTTATAAACTTTATAAAGAAGCAGACTTAAAACTTGGTACTGAGGTTCAAAAAGGCTAACCTTCTAGAGGAGAAGAGCATCTCTTGGCTTGATTTCAATAATGAAGGAAGAAAGTTGTGTTTAACCTCGGGGAGAGGGGAACCTTACCTCTTTTGGTGCCTCGAATTTAAACTATTAGGCTGCGTTCTCATGTAATATTTTTGCACATTTATTGAGTATCTTTTTTACTGCCCAGAAATGACATTTTCTTCTTGCTAAGACAAAAATTCAATCACACTATGATGTATCTTACACCTTTTTGCAGCCTGTTATGTAGGCTCCTAAATACTCTGGTAAATTATAAAGAAAGATTCCTTTTCTTTAGAGAGAAATTGTAGGTCTCTGAAGATGTGCTCCTTCAGTAAGCGTTGTGTCAGTAGAGGAGTTCTAAAGCCAGTCTAAAAATGACAAAAAATCAGAAATGTCATATTGTAAAACACTTTAATGAATGGATTTCGGTACCTATAAAATTTATGATTTGTGGATTGGTTTCCACCAAAACAAAATAAATGCTTCGCTGTTACTTATAAAGTTAGTTGTGGCCTCGGCTACTACAGACCTTTCATGTAAACTCTAATTAAAAATTAAGAATACAGTAGAGTCCTTCCCTCTATTTGCCATGGCTTTAGTTACTGTGGTCAACCACAGTCTGACAATATTAAGCTATTTTGAGAGAGAAAGCGAAAGAGACATATTCACATAACTTTTATTGCAATATATTGTTACAATTGTTCTGTTTTACTAGTTATTGTTGTTAAACTCTTATTATGCCTAATTTATAAATTAAATTTTATCATAGGTATGAGAGTATAAGGAAAAACATAGCATAGGTAGGGTTTGGTGCTACCCATGGTTTCAGGCATCCAATGAGGGTTCTTGGAACATATTCCCCGTGGATGAGGGGCTCTACTCCCTACCCAGGGAACCTCGGTTACATGGAGCAGGTGGGGGCTTGTACCATTGGTGATTCCTACTTTTCTTGAACACTCTTGTAATGTGGCAGCTGGTTGACCTAAAACATTTATATGCATTCAGGATGTACATGTTAACATGAAAATTTTACCTTTTTTGTCCCTTTTCTTACCTTTCCTCTCAATTCTATAGGGTGATATCCATGAGGATTTTTGCAGTGTTTGCAGAAAAAGCGGCCAGTTGCTGATGTGTGACACGTGTTCCCGTGTGTATCATCTGGACTGCTTAGACCCTCCTCTGAAGGCGATTCCCAAGGGCATGTGGATCTGTCCCAGATGTCAGGACCAGGTGCGGTGGGTGGGTCAGAGGGATCAGATGGGTGAGAGGACAAGGAGGAGATAGACACCGCCACCGGGAGGAATTCCTGTCCTGGGGAATGGCAGTGTCTTCTCTCTCCCAGGTGTTCTTCTCCAGGCCACATCTTCCCAGTTCACAGCCCAGCCAGCACTCAGGGACACAGCCTTCAGTCCCCAGAGGCTCTCTGCCATACCGCTGAGGTGGACAAACTAACTGCTTCCTTGTATTTGAAATGACTTATCTTCTTTTTAAAAGTCCGTTCTGCTTCATTCTATGAATGGTCCAAACCTAGTACCTATATATGGAACTTACAGAAAACCAACTGCTCAACTGATGACTTCAGATTAACAGCAGTTTCACTTCTAACTTCTATTGTCCTCAGACTCAGAAAACTAACTATAAAGTGCCATCTTGATATTTCATGGACTTAACAGGCAGACATGTTAGTGACTGTCCTAGTTTTCTCCCTCCTTCTCTGTTTGGTTTCTAATATGTTTTTCTCAACTCTCTGTGTATCTTTATACCTTTGTGATTTTTATTACAAGCTGTTTCAAGTCATTTTTGGAAGTAGGCAAAGTAAAAATACTTTGTATTTATTACAAAGTAAAATAATAAATAAATGAGCCCAGTAGCTTCTAGCAAGCATTGGGATCCTGTTCAGTTCTTTGGAATCCTGATTTGAGAGAATTCCAGTTTTTCCCTGTTCATCATGATCCTCACGCTGCAGTCTCTGTGGTACAGTAGAACATGGGTCATTCTGTCCTCTTCCTGGTCCCACTTTGTGGCCCTCTGACAATTTTTTATACAAGGTCTAAGTTACGTTTTAGTATTTGGAGCTGATATTTAATTTCCTTGATCAGACTGTCTTTGGGAGACATGTAAAGCTAAAATCATGATAGGCAGCATCCATCAAGTCCAGGACGAGCCTGCCCGTGGCCATGGCCATTGCTCTGAGGTGCCGCTTCTGTGTTGTTCTGGAGGTGGGAGTAGTCAGGATTGCCTGGCATGTGGAAGGGCAGGGCGCTCAGCCATGTCCTAACTTCCTCCCAGTACCTTGGTTCTTTCTGCCTCTGAACTTCATTTTCCCAGGCTGATATTTGAAACTGGTTAATCAAGAAATTATAGACCAGGTTTTGCAACACTGCTACCATACATCCTTCCTGGATTTTTTCTGCCAGTAGCCACAGAGACCACTGCTTGCTGTGACGTACAGGATTGTGTTTAAACATCCTTCCCAAGGTAAAACTCTAAACATCTTTCCAGATGCTGAAGAAGGAAGAGGCGATTCCGTGGCCTGGGACTTTAGCAATCGTCCATTCCTACATCGCGTACAAAGCAGGTGAGGGTCCACCAGGCCCCATCTTGGGAGCCTCATTTTGTTTACAGAACATGCAAGAAGGCGGTATGTGTTTTATTTTCAAAAGGAAATTTAAAGTTAAAAATGAAAGCCTTTTATTGAATGAAGTACAGTTTTGGTAGCACTTCCTTAGGGAAGGAAAATGAGAAGTGTTGTCTTATTCATTTAAAGCCAGGCCCAGCCACTGACCTTTTCTTAGCAGAGCAAAAAAAAAAAAAAAAACCAAAAGAAAAAAAGTTCCTTTTTATTTATTTATTTTCAGCAAAAGAAGAAGAGAAACAGAAGTTACTTAAATGGAGTTCAGATTTAAAACAAGAACGAGAACAACTAGAGCAAAAGGTGAAACAGCTCAGCAATTCTATAAGTGTAAGTAAACCTCATGCCTTCAGCAGACACACAGGTGCATAACTGCAAAGGTTTCCACGTCCAGAACAGTATGTGTGGACACACCGGCTGGTTCAGGTCCTTCTGTTTGTTTATTTGTTTGTTTATTAAATCGTAGCTGTGTACATTAATGTGATCATGGGGCACATACACTAGGTTCATAGACCATTTGACACATTTTCATCACACTAGTTAACATAGTCTTCTTCCATTTGTTTATTAACAAGATGAACAGTTAAGAGTTCAGCCATCAGGTATAGGTGTCCAGTTAGTAGATGGCGCCTTATCCAAACTCTGGAACATCCTCTTAACTTGAATATGAGAGAGGATTTTCAGTTTCTAGCTGTAGATATTAAGTAACAGCTACAACTGTGTGGCCACCACCCCTGCATTTTCCTGACAGTGTTAGGGAGAGTGTAAGCCTCACCTGATGCGGAGCAGACACAGACCTGAAGCCCTCGTGTCATTCTTTCTGGTCACCTGAGCTAGTGGGTCAATGCATATGGCCCTCCCATCTCCCTTTATCCACACCGTGCCAATTACACTTCCTGGTTTTCCTGACCAACGTGACGAAGAGGGTTTTTTAGAGAGAAGTATTAGAAGTAAGTACTGCCTAGCCCAGTCTATCTAGGTGGGGGAAAGGGTTGTATTTGCAACAAGTGTATTCCAGGTGGTCTCTTGGACTTGGTGGAGTTGAGCTGTCCCATTTACCTGCTTTCTCCTCCCTGCCATACCTACCCATGGTGTTCTGTCCCTGCCTAAAATAGAAGCCAGCAAGTGTGGCAAGCCGAGGGCAAAAGATGTCCTACTGTCTGCAGTCTTTTGACCTTGGACTATGTTAGATTCGCCTGAATGTCATTGGCCCATCCTGATTCCTGCCTCTAAATTGTTACTGACCAAATGACCCTAAGTATGCTCTCAGATTGAATCCAGATATCACTGGCTTGTTTTCTACCCTGGAGAGTTCAGTCCAATCCCGAAGGTCATTAATTAGCATGACAGAAGCGTATCAAAACCTGCCTAAACCACTTTCCAGGCATCTGTGGGAACTTTATTTTTAATGACTTATTTCCTAGTATTATGGTGGTTATGCTAGTTTGGTAGTAAGCGCCAGTGCTCATGCGCACAGTTTTTTGCCTGCACATGCTCTGCACCTTGGGCCATTCCACCCCTGCCTCGTTCCTTAGTTAGGAGCTGCCCGTTCCACTGAGGAGCTGAACAAGGCCTAAGGACTGCATCCCAGCCAGTGGAGGGCTCCTTTACCTGGACAGACAGAGCCCTTCCCTCAGGATATTTGCGTGGGGGGGGGGGGGGGCGGTGTTAGAAAAGTAGGAGGCTCAGTGCCACCGCCCTTCTCCTTTGCTGCAGAAATGCATGGAAATGAAGAACACCATACTGGCCCGGCAGAAGGAGATGCACAGCTCCCTGGAGAAGGTAAAACAGCTGATTCGCCTCATCCACGGAATCGACCTCTCCAAACCTGTAGACTCTGAGGCCACTGTGGGGGCCATCTCCAATGGCCCGGACTGCACCCCTCCTGCCAACGCCACCACCTCCACACCGGCCCCTTCCCCCTCCTCCCAGAGCTGTACAGCGAACTGTAACCAGGGGGAAGAGACTAAATAACAGAGCCCCTCTAGGAGAAGCCACGGGATCCCGGCCGCAAGGAGAGCAAAACACTGAAGACTCTAGAAAAGTAAAGCCGGATTTCTTCTGGAAAGTACAGAATTCTTTTGGTTCTTTGGTTCCAGAGAGAGAGAAGCTTGTGCCAGGTGGCACCAGAGTTTGCCAATTGATCCTTCTTATTCTGTGTGTACATGCAAAGATTGGACCATGTTACATGAAATAGTGCCAGCTGGAGGTTCTTTGCCAGCACCATGCCAAGTGAAATAATATATTTACTCTCTCTATTATACACCAGTGTGTGCCTGCAGCAGCCTCCACAGCCACGATGGGTTTGCTTTTGTTTCCTTGGGCGGGGAGCAGGGACGGGCGGGGGGAGGAGAGCAGGTTTCAGACCCTTATTTGCCGAGCCGTTTGCTTAGGTAGAAAAGATGAGTCCAAAGAGTGTGTGGGCTTTCCTGTTCCTAAACTTTCACTACTATAAAACCAAAAAAGGTAATTGAGATTGAACCCATCCCAGTGCCCAGAAGAGGGAAGGAGTGGCTGGGAGGGAGCCAGGGTGGGAAAGTGGAGCAACCAAGCAGTATTTAGTATTGTCTGAGGGGCTGGCGGAGGGAGGTGGACACCTAGAACACCCCACGGTTCTCCTCCCCACAGGCCCCGCTCACCACACAGGGATCCCCACCACTCCTGAAGCCTTGGGACTCCCCTTCCCGCCCTGCTTGGTGATCGCAACCCTGTGGTGATCCCTTGTGTCTCCTCTCCAAGAACAAGCAGAGCCGGGGTACCCGTGCCTGAGGCAGGGAAGAAGGGTGTGTGTGTCCAGGAAGGGAAAAAGGTGGATCAGTGATTTTACTTGAAAACAAGCTCCATCCCTTTTCTATATTTATAAGAAGAAAAGATCTGAGCGAAGCAGCACGCGACCCAGGTGTGTGTGAATTGAATGGAGATGTTTCTTTTCCTCTTTTATTTTTGTTTTTCTTTTTTTTCTTTTCTCTAAAGAAAGTTTTATTTTATTGTTTATTTTACTTTCTTGGTAACAGAAAACTAAAATAAGGAATAGAAAAGCTGTTTTCAGGCTGACAGTCCAATTAAGGGTAGTCGAGACCTTGCATGGTAGACTAGGAATCATAGTGTCAGTGAGGTCCAGTGAGTCTTTGTGAGTCCTTGTGTCATCGTTCGGGCACTGTTTTTTTATGCAAGGGCAAAAATCTTTGTATCTGGGGGAAAAAAACAACAACTTTTTTTTTTTTTAATTAAAAAGGAAAATAAACGATATTGAGGTCTTCCTAGTGTTACTTAAAATTAAGATCAAGGTAAGAAACATTGTAAAAAAAATTACAAAAGTGCTATTTGTTTCCTAAAAACAGTGATTTCTATTAAAAAGGTGTCAGAACTGGAGAAAATGCCGTGTAGTTACAATTTTTTAGCACAGAACCTGCTGATCACGATGACATTTTGCTGTGTGTGTCTCTAGACTGGTGGGCCGGCCTCCATGAGGGGCAGGGCAAAGCTCCCCACCATTCTCCTCTCCTCAGAAAAAACCTGTCCTCTCTTCTTGGTGCAGGGATCTTGTCTGTTGTTGAAGCCCAGATGGAGTATGGATGGTTTCAGGGTCCTACCCGTGGTCTCCTCAGACGTTGCTAGAGCAAAAGGCTGGTGCCTAAATAAGATCCTTTCCTTTGGTGCTGCTCTTGGTCTTTCAGCCACCAGCATTTCGAGTGCCTGGGGGACACCTCTGAGGGAAGTGGCCAGTGGACCTCAGTGGTGCTCGTGCACCCTGGCCTTGGCAAGGGAGGGTGTGGGGGTGCAGGCTGGCTGCATCAGCCCTTGGTGCTCAGAAGGAACGAAGGAGAAGAGAGATGTCTTGAGGGTGCCTCAGAGAGCCCCAGGGTAGCCTTTATGTGTGTCTGTCTTGCCTTTGAAGAGAGGTCTGAAGCTCTAGCCACTTTCTGTGCCTGCTGGCTCCAGGCAGGAGAGATGGAATTTACTATACTCCGCCTACCCACAAGGTTCCTGGGTAACCCTTGGCTGGAATTGCTGTGCTTGCCTTGGCTTGGCCTGTTGTGGCTTCTCCTTCTGAAAGGCTCAGACCATTTCTTTCTTCTTGCCTTGTGGGAAAACAATTGTGTCAGAAGCATGTTCTCGCTGGAGACCCTTGCCCATTGTGTGCCCCCGGCTGAGTGGAGGAAAGTTGAGGCTCTGCACCCTGGTCCATCTCCCCAAGCCTGTCCCAGGATCTTGTAATGGCCAGAGTCTAGGAGTGGCAGAAAAGGTCCCATTAGCTTGTCTCCCATCCATTTAGGCCCAAAAAGATCCTGAAAACAAATGGAACAGAAGAGGAGATTATCTTCTTAAATATGTCTTCTCCATACCTGCCATTTCTGTTCACCTTCCTGAGATACCAGAAGAGGGGATGAGTTTGGCCTGCACAGGCCTCAGTCAGGCCCTGCCTTGCTGTGTTGGTTGAGGGGGACAGAGAAGAGCTTCTTCTTCGTTCAGAAACCAAGGTGCTATGTCTCCTCCGGGAGCTTTGCAGATACTGGTCTAGTGGAGGGGTAGTTGGCAGAGAAATAGAGATGAGGTGGAAGGCTGTATACCCTGTCTCAGAGCTCTCCCCTTCGACTTGTCTGGGCCTGCTGGCTAGGGGTTGCCACATGTTAACCTATCTTTCCCTGAAAGAAGTTGGGAAGCCATCACCACTAGAGGCCTTTGCTTGGAGAGGAGCTGCCTGAGGAGTCTCGGCTGGGGAACAGGGCTATGAGTTGGCCAGAGTGCTGCTCTGAGCAATGTCCACTGCACTCAGACCTCACCTAAAGTTTGGGGCATGTGAGCTGTTTGTGAGTCAGCTAGTACGGAATACAGGATGCAACCCTACCCTCAAACCTTCACTCTGGACTCAAAACACAAGACACTGTTTGACTGTAAAGAAAAGGTTCATATCACTCAAATCTCCTTTTACATCGCTGTCATGACCGAATAGCTCGACTCTGTCCTCCCAGATTGGGTACCTGTGACTATCTGAGACACGTGCTCATGACACCCCCACCACCACCCCCAGCTCCCTCCACTTCCTTCTTCCTCTTTCCCCCTGCTGCTCTTTCCCTGTGGCCCAGAATTTAGCTACTCTGACAGCCTGAGATCAGCTGGCTTTGTAGTCACTTCAGAGACCAGGGAGTGGCTACCCACTGGGCCCTAACTGGGAGTCCCCTTGTTAGGCCCCTGTGTCCTGGAGGCAGTGAGGTCATGTTGCTCTCATCCCCACCTCTGCTTCTTGACAGAATTGCCACCTGCCAGATCATTTTTCTTTCCTGGAGCCTGTTGGGTCTTGTCTTACCTCTGCTGAGCGCATCTGGAGTTCTGGTTTCTTTCTTCCTTCCCTTTTGGGCCCTTTGGGGTGAGCCTGCTGGTCATGTCTGACAGGGGCCTGTATGGGAACTGTCTGTAGAGCCCATGACATGGCCCAGACGGCCTCCACCAAGCACCATCCGAGTGTCTGGCTTCCCTGCATGGTCTGCCTGGATGCCCAGCGGGCATGTGAACTGGTGAGGCTGCACACAGCTCATCCTCCGAGGTGAGCATGTTTGCAGCTCATTTCCAGCTAAGCCTCCTCAGAGCTGCGCCTCCTAGTCCCTCGCTTACACGCTTTACCACAGTGTCCTTCTAGGGTGTGATCCTCCTGATTTATCCAAAGGGCTGAATTTAGGAGACTTTTACCCTAAGGGCAAAGGCTCTTAGGGTAATAGGATAGTCGCCCAGGTGCATTTTCTAGGCCCTGAGCACTACAGATCCCCTGGCTTCTGTTGGGTGGAGGTAACTTTGTGTAAATGTGAACCTTGCCCCCACCCTCAGCCAGGCATCCTTGGCAGTGAGCAGGAGTCCCATTCTCACCCTAACTCAGCCTGTTCTCTGTATCAGCTCCTCTTAAAGAAGGGACTGGGTGGCTCCTGGGAAGTCCTCTGGCCTTCCCTCTAAAGTGAAGGAGAGGAAGCAGGGGGTTATCCAGAGAGGCGGGGTAGGAATTCCTAAAAAACAGTTCTTATAAAGGGAAGGCAGGGCTCACAGATTCCACTCGGCACCCCTTCTCACAAGCCCTTCTTCCCGGAGGACTCTGCCACCCTATAGCAGCCGTTGGCCCCTCACCTCTCTCCGCTATTGTTGGTCCTCAGCCCAGGGTGAGCTGCAGTCAGGCCGGGCAGGACAGGCAGGCCAGAGGTCAGCAAGCTCCGTGCAGAGAAGAGCCAGCCAGACCCCAATCCTGTCTCTTGTCCATGCCCTTTGTGATTTCAGTCTTGGTAGAACTTGTATTTGGAGTTTTGTGCTTCAAAATTTTTGTTTTTGTTTGTTTGGTTTTTGTTTTGAGGGGGTGGGGGGGATACAGAGCAGCTGATCAATTTGTATTTATTTATTTTAACATTTTACTAAATAAAGCCAAATAAAGTCTCTCAGCCTCATGGTTTTGGGTTTGGGGCAGGGGAGGGTGGGCAAGAAACACCTCCATTCCAGGCTCCGCCCTCCCCAACTCACACTGTCTTGGGAGGACATTCTTGCCCTTGAAGGCCCAGGGCCTCCTGGACTCCTGCCAGACTGGGCACCTCCCCTGCTCAGTGAGGCCCACCTGCCTCAGAGAACCAGGCCTTGATTCCCCCAAACCAGGGGGAACATGAAAAGATTTTTTTTTTTTTAACTTTAATAATGAAAAAAGAGTGTATAATCAAAGGTAGGGGAACCAGCCCCTAACCAGCTGGGGCAGTGGGAAACCAGACCCCAAAATAGCAGCAAGGGGAGGACCCCAGGCCCCACCCCCCAGGGGCTCCACCTTAAATAATTTAAATTGTGATGGTGGGAGGGCAGCAGGATGGCAAGGTTGCTCTAGTGTCCATGGGGGTACAAGAGGGAGCCAAGGTGAGGGACAGGGTGAGCCTGTGCAGCTCCAGCCTGGGAGGCTCAGGTGGGGCTTTGGGGCTGCTGAAGGGCAGTGAGGTATTTGAGGGCGGCAGCCCCATACTGGCGGGACAAGTCCTGAAGGAACTCGTCCTTGAGGGCCTGGAGGCAGTCACGATAGGTGGGGCTGGAGCGGAAGCGTGAGATGTCAAGGCTTGGAGCATGGGGCAGGTGGATGGCAAAGGCCTCAGGCAGCACCAGGAGCTCATATTCCTGCAGGGCAGGGGAACAGAGGTTGCCTGTGCTGGTGGGGAGACCCTGCCCTGGGATCCAGCCCTTAACAGTTAAAGCAGGGGCCAAACAACAGATGATTTTAGTTCTCCAGAAGGAAAACTTCTAACAGTATTGCTTCATGGTGTGGTTCACCAGGCAGAGGTATGGTGAGTTCCCTGGACCTAGTGTTCAGTAGCAAGTCCTCACCTGTGCATCCAGCTCCATGATGTGGGCCACCTTGTTCCAACCAAAGCCCACAAAGCGGGGGTCATAGCGGGGACAGTCACGTGGCACCACCACATAGGGCTCGTAGTCAGCTGCCCATTGCACACGGTATGGGGCCTGAGCCTCCCGCCAGCGGGCGTAGTCTGTGGGTGCGTGACCCTGGGGCCATTCATGATGCCTGCGCAGCAGGATCAGACATGGAGCAAGTCTAAGGCTAGGATCTGTGGGCAGTGCGCCAGCATGGGGAGCAAAGCTGGGTTGGGTAGCACCCCCTCCTACCTGAAGGTGTAGAGAGCACCGGCGTCTAGCAAGGCCAGCAGCTCCTCCTTGGAAGTGGGGAAACTGAAGCGGTAGTGCAGGGTCTCGAATGCTGGCACCACCAGGGCTGCTTTCCGCTGGCTGCCCAGCCCCAGCTGCTCAATGGAGGCCCTGAGGAGCAGCACGTGTGAGCAGGACAGCAGGGCTGGGCCTCTGCCACCAGTGCTGAGCCAATGCTGCCACAGAGACATTGGCCATACAGCCTCACTCCCAAAGACTGTCTTACCTGATGCCACCCTAATGCCCTGATGGGACGTGAGACACAGCACGGCCACTGTTAAAGCAGGCCTGGCCCCTTCTCTTACACTCTTGGCCACCTATATGATCTGACACAAACCCCACCATGCAGAGGGCGGAAAGGAGCAGGGGCATTCCTACCTCAGGCCCCCCAGCCTGACCCTGTCCGTATCTACCCCTCCACCGTTCCTCTCACTTCTTCCAGGCCCACCTGAGATAGTCATAGAGGGAGTAAGCAGGCAGAAAGTCAATGTCACTGAGGAAGACGTAAGGTGTGAGGGCCTGAGCCAAGGCCACATTGCGGAGCTGGTTGACAGGGTAGAGGGGACCCTCGCGGTATACCACATGGTAGGCCACGTCCTGCCGGGCAGAGAGCACTGGGGAGGCCTCGACGAAACGCAGGAACTGCTGGGCCTCTGCATCTGTCAGGTACAAGGCCAGGCTCATGGGACCTGGCCAGTGCCTGCACAGGGCTTCCAGCATCTGCAGCCTGGGGCAGGAGGCGGGGCAGGGCAAGGTCAGCCATGCTCTGCCCTCCTTGCACAGAAGCCCAGGGAGGGCGGGGAAACCTTCCCAGAGCTAGCTGCTGCTGACACCCCCTCAAAGAACTTAACTGGGCACCTTGTAAGCACCTTTTGAGCAGGTCTTTAATCTTTACAACTACCCCACCAGGTAGGTACTTTCTCTTCTGACAGATGAGAAAACGAAGGGCTGGAGGTATTAAGATTTGCCCATGGTCCCACAGCTACTAAGGAGGGACAGTTCCAGGCATCTGAATTACTTCAAAGCCTGTGCTCTTTCTACCATATCCAATATCTCCAACTTCTGGAACCCCTTGAGGGACAGGCAGCTCACTACTACAGCATCAGGCTGCCAAATGAAGCCTCCTCTCAGAAATTCCCACTCCTAGCCCATGCTGTGTTCCCTGGGGCTGCCCTTAGCACCCTCACCGGTCCATGGAAAGCTGGGTCACCAGGGTGACATCATGAGGCCGGGGAGTTGGTGGCTCATGGGACAGGAAGGTGATGTGCACACGGTGCACAGTGACCTGCTGCTGCCGGAACTCAAAGCAGGAATCTTCCTCATCGAGTTGTTCCAGGGCCTGCTGCAGCCAACACAGGTCAGGGCTAGGGCAGGATATGTCCCCCCCAGATGAGGCTGGGTCCCACCAGAGCAAAGAGGGGCAGGGCCTTCACAAAGCCAGAGAAGATGGCTCTCTCTCACCTGCACAGCGCCAGGCAGGGGCTGGCTGGGGCACCCAAAGAGCTCTCTCCGCAGCAGGTTCCCATCGTACTCCGTGAAGGTCAAGTAGAAGTTACGGAAGAATGCCACATGCTTGTTCTTCACCCGCAGCTTCTTTGGTGAGTTCCAGTGGATCACCTGGGACCCAGAGAGTGTCCACGGGGATACTGGAAGCAGGGAGCAGGAGTCCCCATCCTTAGCTCATCCCTGTCCCACTCACCTTGAGGTCAGATGCCTCAGAGTAGCAGCGTTCAGCCAACGTGTGGTCTGACAATTGCACATTCCAGATGCAGGGCAGGGGCTGCACCAGCCCCGGGTGCCCCTTGATCACAGCATTAAAAATGTCCTGGGAAGAGACAGCCATCACACCTCAGCCCCCAGCCTGCCACCTTCCCAGCCCCCACTCATGCTGCCCAGACCTGGTCAGCCAGTGAGGTGGCAGGCAGAGTGAGGAGCTCCCGGCTAGCTGTCAGCCTCCACATCTGTTCCCAGCCAGCTGTCCGCAGCCGGTCCAGCTGTAGCAGGATCACACCTGCCGATGGGAAGAGGTTGTCATGCCTACATGGGATGACCTGCTCCTAGAGGGCCAAGAGTCATGAAGGTGTTTTTGCATGTTTATTTTTTGTCTAATTAGTATTTTCTGACAGTTCAGACATGATTGTGGACTACTTCTGTCAATAGTCCATCCTTTTGGGGTGATGGAGAGGCACTGTACACTGCCTAGCTTACAGAGCACCTCCATGTCTACCTTCTCACCCTTGAGGATTCCAGGGCTGTTAAAATCATCCCCAGTTAATGGATAAGAACATCGAGGCACAGAGGGACCAAGTGAGTTGGCCCAAATTATCCAGCATGCACAGCCAACGTTGGCACTGCTTTCTGGCTCTTCTTCCAGTGTTCCTTCCACAGCACTGTTCTTCTTGGGGGACCACCTAGCATTCTTTGCCCTGCCCAGCCCCTGGGGCCCAACAATCAACAACCTACCCCTCTGCCTCCCCCCACCACTGTCCCTACCTGTGTTAAATCCCCGGCCCAAGGCAGGCCAGGGCCTGTGGTTCTTCCAAAGGTTGCCCAGGTACCAGTTGCTCTGGTTCTCCACGAGCCCAATCGCCTGCTTGTCTAGGAGGGGAGGACATAAGGGAGCTGTCTGAGCCTGCCATGGGACCTGGGCTCAGTGCTAAACACAGGGGGTCCTGGGAAGGCCAGGGAGGGGGGCTGGCTAGGGCAGGGGCCTATGCCTCTCACCAGAAAAATGAGCAAAGAGTGCCCAGAGCTCCGCGATATCAGAGGCAAAGGTGACATCTGTGTCCAGGACAATGACTCGGGCCAGGCCAGGGGGCAGGGCTCCGGGCAGCACTAGCTTCATTAGCCCATACAGGCCAGAGTAGTGCTTGTTGGGGATCCAGGAGACCTGGGGCTGTTGGGAGAAGGGCAGGGCATGAGCTGGCAAAGACCTGTGGGCCAGAACATAGAGGGACACAGTGGGGAGAACAGATGAAGTCCAAAAAGAACCAAGGCTTTGAGCTTTAGAAGGTGTGATGGGACTGGGGACTCTCCTCCCCCACCCCCAGGAGGGAGGAGGGGGATGGCTCGGCTGGCAAGGGTGCAAAGGGGCTGGGGCTCCTGCCTTGAGTTCATCAGCATCATAAAAGCTGACATGGACAGCGGGCACCAGCCATGTGTGGAAGAGTGTCTCCAGGATGTTTCTGGCCACGGAGTTAGTCACCAAGTGGAGGTGCAGTGGATTTTTCCTTTTGGGTGAACAGAGAGGAAGCCTGAGAGACGGCAGCAAGAATGACATGGGACAACCCCTAAGGCTCAGAGGTGGATCATCTGCAAAGTCCTTTTCCATATCCAGCTTAGGATATTTTTACAACCACTCTACAAAGGAGCAAGGGGACACTGTCCTCATGTCACAGACACAGAAGATGGAGCTCCCAGACCCAGTGACTTGCCAAGACGTTGTCCCTTCCCCACTTCTGACCCATCTCCACTGTACCTGTGGAAGAGTATGGACTTCACCAGAGTGATGAGATCTCGGCTGGAGTTATGTCCCGCGCACACAATGGCCACATGCAAGAGCTGGGAAAGGGACACTGAGGTTGGTAGCAGTCACCCCACCCAGACGGTTGAGCGGGCCTGGCCTCCTGGGTCACGGAGGAGTGGGGCAGCAGGATCCAACCCCCCATCTCAGGCATGGGGAAACTGAGATTGGAAGCGGAGGAGGGTCGCAACCGGGACGCCCCCAGCTGGCTGGCCAGTGCTAGGGGAGGCACCAGGTGTTGTGGTTCCCACAGGTGTCCAGGTGGCCGGGCTGGGGGGGAGGCGCGCCGGGATTCCCGCCGCAGCCGCCGGGGCTGTGCGCACCTACCTCGCACCGGGGTGGCAGCTGCAGCTGCGGGACACAGTCGGAGTGGTTGTGGCGGCCCTGGTCTCCCGGCGGGTCTCCGTCGAAGGCAGCAGCTCGCCGCAGCTGCCCGTCTGAGGGGACACGTGGCGTGAGCGGGGAGGCAAAGGATCCCGGGCCCCTAGCTCGTTCTCCTCGCTCGCGGCACTCACAGCCCGGGTCCCCACCGAACAGGAAGAATCCGAACAGCAGCAGCAGCAGCAGCAGCAACAGCAGCGCGGCGGCCCCCAGCGCTCGGGGGAGCCCTCGGGGCAGCATGGCCCCGGTCGGGGGCGCTCAGGGCGGTGTGCGACCCCAGGCTGCGGGCTCCATCACCCGCCCCGCGGGCCGAGGAGAGAGGGAGGAGAAGGCGCAGTCCTGGACGCCCCGGCCGACGGCTAGTCCTGCAGTGCTGCGTCGCGGTCCTCACCTGCTCCGGCGGCTCCCGGGCCCCCGCCCAGCGCCTTCAGCCTTGAGCCGGGAGCCGGACCCGCCCCCAACCTGGGCTCAGGTTTCACCTCTCCTCGGCTGAGCTCGAAGGGGCGGGGAGACCCCGCTGCGCGGCTGCTACCGCCCTCTTCCCCAGGCCTCCGACGGCCCCCAGCCTGCCAGGTGCCCCGAGGACTCTCGTTCTGGGCTGGGTTTCCCACCAACACACGGGGAAGGCTGCAGGACGCGGAAGCAGCCATCCAGGAAGAGCGAGTCCCCAACACCTGGCCTGAGCCCATTCTCCTGCTCGCGGCTTTGGGGCCCCGTCTCCGCCCCCAACTTCCCCGGGGGAGGGGCTAGTGACCCCAGGCCGGGAGCAAAGGGACTGCCAGGGCACAACCTGAGTGAGAGGGAGGGGACAGGAATGCTGGGCCTCGGGGGACAGGGACACCTGCTCTGAGGACGGAAGGCGGGGCCGGCAGAGACCTGCCCGGGAGCCAGCGAGCACCTGGAGCCCTCGCCTTCCCCTCCACCCGCAGTCCAGGTGGCCTGGCCCTGCCCGGCGGCGGCCTTAACTCGGCCGGGACAAAGCGCCCTTGTGAAGGCCGCCTCCTGCCCGGGAGCTGGCAAGGGGCCTCAGGCTGGCGGCCTGGGCTGCCTGGGCAGGGCCAGGATCCCCCAGCCTGTCTAGACCGTCGTGATTGTGCCAGGGCCTCCTCTGCCTGAACCTCTTCCTCCTTCCTTCTAGGCGGAGAAGCGCATAGCAGGCCTCAGCCTGGCCTCTGGCCCTGGAGCGGGTGGTGGGCACTCTGGACTGCGCACAAGATGAGTGTGCCAGTCCCTGTGCTAACCCTCTCTCAGTTCATCCTCACATCAATCCTATGATGAGGGCTTTATTCTCCCGCAGAGAGCTGAAGTGACCAGGTTGTCAGACAAGAATGCCCTCTGCCATGCCCTCCCCCCTCACACCCCCACCACACCCCCATCTCACACCCCTTCCCCAGGCTCTGGGGCAGCAGAAGAAACTTTTTTGCTCTTCCTCTCAAACGGTCTCCAGGAGTCTCCTGTCCTGGGACTTACCTGTGGACGCAGTTTCTCGTGGGACTGGCTGGCAGTCACGGAAAGTTGGAGGCACTGCTTGTTTACTGCCTTTCTCCCTCCTAGCATTAAACCGCTTGCGGACAGGGACCTTGTCTCTCTTGTCCTGGGCTGGGCACAGCCTTGCACATACCAAGTGCTCAGTACATGTTGGAAGTGGGTGAAAAGGGGTTCAGGCTGTTTTCCTTTAGCCAAACTTCCAGCTTCAGAAAATGAAGTGAACCTAGAAATGTGGAAAGTCTCTGAGACCTCTATGTCTCCACTCCTATGAGGCCAGGAGAGTCTTTCTTTGGGACATAGGGAAGGTCAGCTTTGGGGGCTTTGGAGGCCAGGGGTAATGGTTGCTATGGAGACTGATGGTGGCTCCTTGTACATCTGGAGGAGGGGAGATGGACAACGCCAGGCCATCCAGGCAGCTTGAGCTTTGTGCCTCCAGCTTCCCTGATCGCCAGCTCTAGCCTATAGCTGGGGTGGGGATGGATAATTCCCACCCCCAGTCCTTCAATAGAGACTAACTGTGGGCGAGCAGATAGGGTACAGTCAATGGCCTGGCCCAGAAAAAATCTTCAAAAACGGGGGTGGCACCTGTGGCTCAGTGGGTAGGGCGCCGGTCCCATATACTGAGGGTGGCGGGTTCAAACCCGGCCTGGGACAAAACCGCAACAAAAAAAAATAGCCAGGAATTGTGGTGGGTGCTTGTAGTCCCAGCTACTCTGGAGGCTGAGGCAAGAGAATTGCCTAAGCCCTGGAGTTGGAGGTTGCTGTGAGCTGAGACGTCACAGCACTCTACCAAGGGCGATAAAGTGAGACTCTCTCTCTACAAAAAAAAGGAGGGGGGGAGGGCAGGAAGCTATCAGGGAAGCTGGGTCAGCAGATCTCACTGTGGTCACTCGTAACACCAGCTTCTCTCCAACCTCACCACTCAGGCCTGCCTGGCCCCCAGGGGGCTACTGGGGATTATTGAGGGGAGATGGGTATGGGCATGTAACAGGGTGCTGTTCCTCTAGGCCTGAGACCCAGTTTGACCCTGCTTTGCTTTGGACTATGCTGTGTGACCTTGGACCAGGCCTCCTCTATGGGCCTCTGGTGTCCTCATTCATATCTACTGGGCTGATCTGTCTTCCCCTGTGCTGTGGGGCAGACTAAAGGAAGGAGGATCCAGCCCAACCTGCTCAGAGGCCCTTTTAGCCCAGCCAGGTGGCCAGATACAGGCAGGGGCCCAGGGATCAGGGAGCGCCCCCTCAGAGCCTCCTTTTTGTCTCTGGGGCCTAATCAGGCCCAGGATCTAGAGAAGAAATTCAGGCAGCCCAGTTGCTGCTAACCTGGCTGAGCCCATGCTCCCCCCATCCCAGTCCTAGAGGGAGAGAGGAAAAAGTGGCTCCAGCCCAGCCTCCTCATAATCTGTTCTGAGGAGGCTGCCCCTCTGTCCTCCAAGCCGCTCTGTCTCCCCAGAATGACAGGACCACCAGCCCTGGGAATGGTGAAGAAACCTCACATTCTCCCTCCTCACTCTCTCCACTGCAGCAGAGGGTAGACTGGGAGAAGTGGCCACCTATGTGATTTGGGGAATGAGCTCATTAAAATGGTGGTGTAAAAGCCAGATACAGCACTGTAATCCTAGCACTTTGGTAGGTTGAGGTGGGAGGATTGTTTGAAGCTAGGAATTCAAGACCAGTCTTGGCAACATAGTGAGACCCTGTCTCTACAAAAAATTAGAAAAATAGGCAGTGCCTGTGGCTCAGTGAGTAGGGCACCGGCCCCATATGCCGAGGGTGGCGGGTTCAAACCCAGCCCCGGCCAAACTGCAACAAAAAAATAGCTGGGCATTGTGGCAGGTGCCTGTAGTCCCAGCTACTCGGGAGGCTGAGGCAAGAGAATCGCCTAAGCCCAAGAGCTGGAGGTTGTTGTGAACTGTGACGCCATGGCACTCTACCAAAGGGCCATAAAGTGAGACAATGTCTCTATA